>CM070020.1:2279621-2292783 GCA_036247105.1 Cirrhinus mrigala | reverse complement strand
CGTCTGTCAGTGTTTGTTTTGGTCTAGAATTGGCCACTGTTTAAAAATAGATTTTTTTAAATTATTTATTTATGTTTTAATTTTTATCTTTGTAGAATTCTTTGAGAGGATATATATATATATATATATATATATATATATATTGTGACCACATTAAATTTTCACAGTTAAAAGCACAACTTTCAAGGAAAATCGCCATACAGTGGCTACATTACAAAGACACATGCAATGCAAGGTAAATAAAAGAGAGCAAAACTTCCCCATCTGCATACATGTGTCTACATGAAAAATGCTTAAAAAGGGAAATGAGGAAAAAAAAAAAAAAAAAGATATATCTTCCTACGGTGTCCCACTAATCAAGGCCACACAAACAACAATTTATAGGAACTCCTGATCAGAACCATTGAAAATAGTACATTACATACAAGTTTTGCTGAAGGTAACTCACTTCTAGAAAATGTTTCCTTACATGTGAAAACATATCTAATTTTACTCAGATGTTCCAACCAGCCAGCTGCATACTCTCCCCTTAACTTCACAAAACACATGCTATACACATCTGTCAGTTCAATAAGAGAGAAAATAAGGCAAGTGACAACATAATTATTTCATGTGACATGCATGTTAGCCAACCATCATGGGAAAATGATGAGTGTGCTACACACAGGTGAGTGGGCTGGACAAACCACCTGTAGTAGTGCATTCTTTCATCTCTATATGCACCAGACACTTTCTTATTAACATGATACAAGGACATCATAAAGACTTAACAAATGTTTACTTGTCAACGCACAACAAATCATTTTGCACTATTTGCTTCTTAACCTTTACTGCACATTATCATGCACAGTTATTATGTAAACTACTTGTATAATCTGTCTTAGGTTATGTGTATGTATAGTCAATTATTTATAGTATATGTATAGTTACATGTATAGGTTTAAAAAATTGTTTCTACGTCTAGTGTATTTATGTTCATATTTATGTTTATTTATGTAGCACCGTGGTCCTGCGAGACACGACATTTCATTCCACTGTATGTCCACACATGTAGCGGAATGACAATAAACCCTGACTTGACTTGACTTGACTTGAAAAAACTAAACTAAAACTAAACTAAAAAAAGGTTAATCTGACTCTCAGACATTCTTTCTAAATGGGTTTCTTACACTCAATTGGGCTCAAATTCAATTTTATGACAAAATCTTATGACTGGACCCATGTAACCAAAAACTTCCAAAAATAAAAGGCATTTAGTAACATCTCTGATTGCATTGTGAGTTGCTTACTGTTTCATATTCTGAATCAGTCTAATCACAGGTCTAACTAACCTACCAACCTGTGTTTGTACTCAGGTCACTACTAGGGGTGCAATGGAAATGACATCCTGTTTATTGATATACAGTAATATAGGTGTTAAAGGAGAAGACCACTTCCAGAACAACAAATAATGTACTCACCCCCTTGTCATCCAAGATGTTCCTGTCTTTTTGTCTTCAGTTGTAAAGAAATTGTTTTTTGAGGAAACATTTCAGCATTTTTCTCCATATAATGGACTGATATGGTGCCCCGAGTTTGAACTTCCAAAATGCAGTTTGAATGCAGCTTCAAACAACCACAAATGCAGTTGTAAACGATCCCAGCCGAGGAAGAAGGGTCTTATCTAGAGTAACGATTGGTTATTTTCATTAAAAAAAATAAAATTTCTATACTTTTTAATCTCAAGTGCTCGTCTTGTCTTGCTCTCCCTGAACTCTGTGTATTCTGGCTCAAGACAGTTAGGGTATGTCGAAAAAAAAGGGTATTTTCTCGCTCAACTTCAAAATCGTCCTATGTGACTTTTACTTTTTTTTTGTTAAGGGTGTTTGATCTTCTTTGCATGTTCTTCTTTGCAAAGACTGGGTCGGTACTTCTGCAGCGATGTAGGATGATTTTGAAATGATTTTTGAAAATGCGATCGGAGTTTTTCGACATACCCTAACTGTCTTGAGCCAGAATACAGACATAGATTTAATATGGATTGTAATGAGTGCACCTTTCTGTGAAGCAGACACAGAGTCATTGGAACATTTGTTTTATTTATGCAAATTCTCTAAAAAAAAAAAAAATCTGGGATGACCTCTATGCTTGGCAGTTTGAAATATGTAATACCTGACTTTGATTGTCAAACTGTGAAATATTTGTAATTTTGTCAGAATTGTGATGATTTTTTTTTTGGTTAATAATCTTGTAATTTTGGCCAATTATTTCATTCATTAATGCAGATTTTTTTAATTAAGCCGCATGTTTTACTCCAGGTAATTATCTATTGTGCCTACTTGTCAAATGTTTTTTTTTTTTTTTTTTTTTTTTTTATTGAAGGAGAAGATAACGTGTCACATGAAACACTGAATATCAGTTGGGATGGGTTTTTAGTGAGATTTGGGGATGCTGGGGGAATACCAATAACAACTATGTTGGTTTTCTTAAGGAAGACCATTCAAGTCCAGCAATTCCTCTTTGCTAGACAATACTGCGCATTGTAAAACAAGCTTAAATTTTAATTAGGATGAGTTTTTAATGATGTTTTAATATGTTAAAGTGTTGCATGTAAAGACAATAACTAATTCCAAAAAGACCAGAGGTCGCTTTCAGTAGCAGATCATGACACTGGTTTACTTTTTCATACCAGGACAACTTAACACAGTGAATAGTGCTACACATTTCAATAAAAAAGTAAAATACTTTTGTGGGGTATTTTACCAAGTTGTATAAGTAGTGTTCATGCCAGCAGTTAACTGTTTTACTCCAGCATTCTAGAATGAAGTTTTATATTTCAGCCTTTGAACAGGAAAAACAGAAAGCAAGAAAAGAAAGAATCTCTACACCCTATATGCACACAAAGTGAAAGTGAGAGCTGTGTCAAGTCGTCATGCGTTTATTTAGTGCCATATTAAGCGTGAGCAACAGCTCTCAGTCACAAACCCAAGATTCCTGATAGAACAGGATTAGAATGGCCTTTCGAGTCAAATATGTCCACAGACCCAATGATATTGGTGAGTTATGCACAATAAGACTTCTTTTCAGCAGCAAATATACTTTATAGTTTGCATGTTGATTGTGAGTTGGACTATATTTATTTCTATTTTTGATTAGAACTTTTGTTCTATACCTTGAACTAGGGGTGGGTGATATGACCAAAATCTCATATCACCATAAGAGTAATTTTATCTTGTGTGTGTGTGTGTGTTTATTGTAGCTTTAAATAAAGTTTTTACGATATCAAAATTTTTGATACTTTTGAAATTTCATAAATCCATTTCAACATCATAAAACTAATACTAGCCTAACTGTTATAAAAATAAAAAAAAAAACTCTCAGACTCACTGAAGACAAGTAAACAGTCAGTAATAAAATAGGAACTTCTAATTACAACCAATAAGACAAAAAAAAAAAAAAAAAGAACAAAAGAGATACAAATTAAAGAGACCAACCTGCAAGAGCTGTTATGTTGTATGTTTGTAGTAATTCCATTTTTTAAACATTTTTACAGACAGTTACAAAGTTATTTGACTGTTCAAACCCAATCTAACACCAAAATCAACTCAGTTAAGTACTTACACAGTGGCTTTATGTGTCTTGTCTACACCCACCCCTACCTTCAACAGCCGGTTGAAAAGTAGCCTACATAAACCATTTTTAATTGTGACCATCTTAACTCTGAATAATGTTTCTAAACTTTTTTTCAGATAAAAATGACAAAAACCCCGGCATTTCAAGGGCTAAATTATCATGTGGTCACGTCACATCTGCAAAGACTTTGGTGCAATGCTGCACAGATCAGCTACAAATTGTGAGTTGTTAGATTGCCTTGAAAGAGCCACCCTTTGATCTGCTATTTATGTTTGATTTTTTGAACATATAGGCCTGGTTTCATAGACAGGGCTTAGCCTAAACCAGGATTATGCCATAGTTCAATTAGGACATTTAAGTCATTTTTATAAACTTAGAAAAAACAGTACTGGTGTGCATCTTGAGACAAAACAAAGGCACTGATATATTTTAGGATCAGCCAGTGCAAGTTTCTTTCAGATGAAACTGCTCAGACTTACATTTTAGTCTAGGACTAGGCTTAAGCCTCCTTGCAACAAGATATACAGAAGTAAAATAATGAATAACATATTTGAAAAAAAAAAAAAAAAAAAATCATGCTGAATTGCACTAATTTAAAAAAATGCATTGCATTAACAGTGATCACAGGATTTTAATGCATACTGTTTTTAGCGATTGCATTTTTGGTATATTTAGGCTGTGAATATTTCAATGAAAACATTTTGTACATTATTAAAAATTCAATAATCCATATTATACTATTATTATTAATGTATTATATTTATGTATTATATATTAATGTTTTTTTATTCTTATTTTATTTTTGAGAAATCTCTGTCAATATACTGTAGAGTGAAAAAGTATGCTTTCTACTTTCATTCTACCTGTCCTGTCTCTTAAAAATGACTTTTATTGTTGTAACTTAATGTAATCAGATTAATTTAGTAAAATTATACAATGGGCAGGACATTGTACAAATTGAAATTTATATTTTAATGATCTTGAATTTTTTCATAGGGACAAGTGGAACTGAAATGTCCAATATGTACAAAAGTGTGGCCATATGGCGAAGTGAGAACATTGCTAACACATAACGAACAACTTTATTTTAAAGACACACTTCGGGAAAATGCTGCTAAAAAGATGATTGACATCAAAGGGGTATATAAACTTATATTCCCTCTGTTTGTTTGTAAACCCAGAGTATTCATTTAGATTTTTTAACCTCCTTTCTACAGTCTCTTTCTCCCCAATGTTCTTGTTTGTTTAGTGTCCTGGTTGTGGTTCCTTCGTTGAAAGAAAAGACTCTTCTAACCTCTGCGTTCAGTGTCCGTTCTGCACAGTAAAGATGGGGAAACCATATGAGTTCTGCTGGCAGTGTGGGGGAAACTGGAAAGGGCCCCGACCGCGCACTGATAAATGTGATAATCTGGGCTGCTCTAACAGTGACTTAAAAATGCTAAGAGATTGTAAAATGATTACTTTGCCTCATAATAATGGCCAAACAATTCAGTGTCCATCGATTCGTGCCTGTCCGGATTGTGGGATGCTGATTGAACACACTCTAGAAGGGTGTAAAATGGTTGCATGCATTAATTGTAAAAATTCATTCTGCTTTGTCTGTCTAAAATCTTCTGGCTGTTGTAAATCTGGTGCTGCACCAAGACAGACATCAATTCCTTAGAATCTCAATAACTGACCAAATGTTATTGAATATAATGTATTTTTGATTAGATGTACTGTAGTGGATTATGTGTAGTATGGAAATAGGCAATCACTATTAAGAACAATTCAAGGGCTTACAGTTTTTCTCAATCACTTTGGATCAATTCTCGAAATTTGATTTTGTATTTTTCTGTGTGTATGCTCTGTGTTCTTCTATCTTGCTCTTGCTCCTTCTACTGTCTGCTTGACAGCTTCATGAGCACCATCTGACTCCTGATCAAGCTCGTCAAGTGGAGTACAAAGGAACCTAGAGAATCCCAGTCCAGAGAGAGACTCTTGTTAAGATACACTACCATCTTCTGGTCCCAGTGCTGTTTCTTTATATTTATTCAATGTACATATTGCTAATATAATCAGGAAGCTCAAACTGAAGCTTGGTTTTTTATTTTAGAAAGAAATCTTCTAATTTGACTTTTAATGCCAAAGAGAAACTTGTAGAAGCTACCTTTCTGACTGTGCTTGATATATTATACATGCATGTGGCCTCCTCCTCCATCTTAAAAAGCCTTGATTCAGTATACCATGCTTCACTGCATTTTATTACAAATGCAAAATCCAGGTTTTGTTGTTGCATTCTGTATGCGGTGGTGGGTTGGACATCTTTCGCTATACACAGAAAACAGCACTGATACATCTTTATCTATAAAGCAATGTTAGGTAAACTTCCAGCTTATCTTTGTACTCTTCTTTTTCTTTGTTCTGGCAATTATCAGCTCCGCTCATCCAAGTGTGTGCTTTTTAATATACCTCGAGTTTGTACAGAATTGGGGAAAATTGCATTTTTTGCATTATGCACCCTGGGCATGGAATAATTTGCAAAAAGATCTAAAACTAGATAAATTTGTGTCTGTTGGTGAATTTAAAGGCATCATAAAGAGAGTGGTATTGGAAGCTTGTGATTGTTTTTGTTGAGAGGACATGTTTAAATATTACTGTAATGCAATTATTGCAGTGTGTGTTTGTTGTATTTTAAAATTGTTCTACTGTATGGCTGCTACCTTGGCCAGGTCTCTTTTGTAAAATAAATTTTTAAATCTCAATGAGACTTCCCGGTTAAGTAAAAGTAAAATAAATAAATAAAATGTTTTATTCTTTGCCTGTAGTGTGCTTCAGCTAAATGGTTTATCAGTGTATCCCTGAGACTTTAAAACAATCTGACTTTAAAACAATCTAAGCTGTAAAGCATGTTCCAGCTACTTCTGGTGCTTGAGCTGGGTATGTGTGTTTCAGCTAACTGTTGGTCATAAAAAAGTTGTGTTTCCACTATTTCTAAATCATGTATGTGAAAGTGTGGGTTTATTTTATTTTATTTTATTTTGTAGGGAGGTGGATGCATTTTCTTTTTAAGATCTACAGGGAGTCAGGGATGGATCTCTGTAGTTTATTTTCTTTCTTTTGGTAGGAAAGTTATTTCTTAGAAAAAAAAAAAAAAGTAAGCATGCTTTTGTTTATTATTTTGGCCTTTTCCCCTCCTGAAGCCTTTGTATGATTATTTTTCACAGTTTATTTAATGTGTTATTTTGAAACTGGTGTCACTGGCCATTTCCTTTATTTGTTTTGCTGGAGACAGCAGTTCTCTCATTCTGTTCTCTCATTTAGTTATGGTTTGGGTAATTTTACGTTCATCCATTTTTCCTTTATTAAACCCAGAAATCGAAAATGGTGGTGGTTTCTTTATTAATGTTGAGTCTAAGCAGACTCTTTATTCAAAATTCCTAAGTCTTTACAAATTATATACAGCACATATATACTTTCAAAAAAAAAAAAAAAAAGAGCCACAAAATGATGGCGGCTGACATCAAGGAATTACTTTGGAAACACTTTACTTGAAGGGGTGTGCATAAGACTGACATGACACCTCATAATCGTGACATGGCACAGGTCAGGAATGTGAAGGAGGTTTTATGCATGTTTATGACAACTGTCATTAAGTGTCATTTGCTCAATTATGTAATTTTCAATGCATAGATGACATTGTTTGTGATGCCTTTACAGCTTGACATAAACCAATACTTCATAACCTGTCAGTGTCTTTATCATGACAACTTGACATCACCAAGATATCATAACCTTTCATAAATCTGTCATAAACATGACATAGCAGATTCATTATCAAACTTAAACTACTTAGCTTTATGGGTTAACATTACATTTAACTGTCATTTGGTTGGTTTTGGCAGTCATGGGGCCATTATAATTGTGTCATGAATATTTTTCTGACCAATTTTTCAGTGGTACAAATTGAATTTATCCTTGAAGTGATGTTTTATTAACAAATTTCGGGAGAAGCACGCACAGATAATTAACTCGGCCGATTCACCATCAGCAATCACAACGTCCATCCCGCCGGCCCGGGAGGACGCCCATAAATAATCCAAACAGCCTTACCTTCCTCATCTCCAGTCATCAGCATCCCTCCTCCACCCCGACTCCTCACCATTAACCCTTCCGGGGTTTAAGCGCGGGGTCCGGGCTGAGGGGCCGAGCTCGGACCCCTCTCCCCGGTTGGGGGGACTACCCCGGGCTCGGAAGGAATTACTGAGCTCGGAGCCCTCTCCCCGGACAGCACGCCAAATACACATACTTTTATTCCTCATTATTGTCTGTAGGGCGAACGAGTGAAATGTGAAGTGCTAATACTCTGTCAAATAATTTTATAACAGTGTCATTAATATTTGTTTGACCTGAACTACAGTGGTACAAGTCAAAATTTGTCATTAAAATGTCATTGAGTGCTAATACTCTGTCAACGTATTTTCTAACAGCATCATGAATATTTTTCAATTCATAATATTTTGGTTTTTTTTTAAGTTTCCTCCAACAGAAGGTCAGATAATAGACAATTTCAAATGTTGTAAAAAAGATTAACTGGTGTTATAGAAATAAATTCAATCATCCAGTAATAAATAAAATTGTATTTTATTGCATTTGGAGAGCGATTCAAAAGTTTTTTGAGTGTGCAAAAAAATCTAAATATTGAGAAAATCGCCTTTAAATTTGTCCAAATGAAGTTCTTAGCAATGCATATCACTAATCAAAAATACATTTTTGATATATATTTATGGTAGGAAATTCACAAAATATCTTCATGGAGCATGATCCTTAATATCCTAACGATTTTTGGCATAAAAGAAAAAATCTACAATTTTGACCCATACAATGTATTGTTGGCTATTGTTAAAAATATACCAGTGCCACTTAAGACTGCCATGTACGCTCAATATGCTGAGTATGAGCACCAGTCCCTGGATCAACAAAGTGTCTTTTATGGCAGACAGAATACTGATGATTTCTGTACTGGGTAAGCTGTCTCTTGTAGGCACGCCATTCATCCGTAAGGACTGTGCTGTATTTTATTTATTTATTTATTTTCAATCATTGGAATCTAGTTCTCTTGGACAGTTAATAGACTGATCCTTCTTATCTGGCTTGATAAAAAAAAATTGCCCAACAGGTGCACATGCATTTTTATTTCTTACATTTTTCCATTTTTTTTTTAATTAATTTCCTTACAGCAAAATATTAATTCACTGTCATATTTTTCTGTATAAATGTTGTCATATAGTACAACATATATAGTATATAATATATATAGCTGTCGTATAGTACAACATTGTCTTGGTAAAGTCAGGTTGTCATGACAAAGACACTGACAGGTTATGATGTATTGGTTTATGTCAAGATGTCATAACAAAGGCATCTCGAACAATGTCATCTTTGCATTAAAAATGACATAACTGAGCCAAGGCCACATTAACCATTGGGCTAGGCGGGGCTGGAGCCCCGGGGCCCGAGGGGGCCCGTGATTGGCTATGGAGTAGATTGACTGGCCATCGGTAGCGCCGATCACCAAAGCCCCACCACGCCCTCCACATATTAGCGCTATCAGGAGCTTTTCCGTAAATTCCATGCATTACCATTAGAGGTTAAAACTCTTGAATTTGGTTTACAAATCCAGTGCATTTATTCTATATTTTACTTGAACGACCTGTGCACGTATCTCAGGTGATCGCTGCGCCTAATGTCCACATTCACCTCTCATCACTTCATCCTGGCATAATCTGGAAATGGTACACAATAGAATTTATCTTCGATAAGTAAAAATGTCAGCTTTTTTAAAAACAAATGGGGGATATCTGAAAAATGAGGAGAGGGGAAAACATGAGTTAGTCTAATTCCCATCTAGGTTATTTTACTAAAGCTGATGATGGTGTGAAAGTTGTGGAATACCAAGTGGACCGGGCACATGGAGCAGATAAAAACAAGGCGTCATCGTTCCCACAGATTTAAGTTTAGTTTGATTATAAACTTGCTGGATGTATAGCCTATTGCTTTTTGTGTTTGAACAGCATATATTCGCTTATGGGTTGAGAGATAACCTGGTTAAAAGATGTAAATCGTTTTGCGCGTCATGATGTAGGCTAAAAGCCTTTTATTTAAATGCATATTAAGCGTTGTGGTTTAAAACAAATGTAACTGTTCAAGGACATTAAGCAGCAAGGCAGAATTAATTTTGGCAAATGCGCGCGATAAGATGATTTCAGCCTGATACGCACAGCGCGCACCTGCTCGTACAGCCCGACTAAACTTGAGTTCTTTTTCGCGCCTTGCACTTAAACGTTCAAAAACACATAGTTACGTGCCAAAATGCCTCTCCTCATCACCGCAGTCATTTGTGTCTTAAAAATGAACGTAGTGTAAGGTAAAGCATGTGTAGTAGTAAGCTATATGAGATCTTGTTATTATATGATGAGATTTTAAAGGGATATTTCACCCAAAAATAAAAATACTGTCATCATGTACTCACCCTCAAGTTGCTCTAAACCTGTATAAATTTCTTTGTTCTCCTCAACATTTCTGGTCCCCACTGACTCCAGTAGTGTTTTTTTTTTTCATACTATGAAGGGGGGGGTCCAGCAACTGTTTGTTCACCAGTTTTGTCTCAACTATATTTTTTGCGTTCAACAGCAGAAAGAAACTCATACAGGTTTAGAACAACAGAATGTGTGTGAACTATTCCTCTAAAGCAGCCTAGATGCTGCTACCATTTGTGTCAAACATTAGAAAAATCACTCACTGTCCTTGACTAAATCACTTTATCACTTTAAATTACTAAATCACGAATTACGTTTTTTTTTATTTTTTTTTTTTTTCCTGTTCTATTGTAAGACTGTTTACTTGTCTTCAGTAAGCTTGTTTTTATTAGGGTTATTTTTTTTATTATTATTATTATTTTTTGGAATTAAGAAATTTCAGTGCAAAAAAAAAAGATAGGATAAAAATCCTATTTAAAGATATGTATATCTGAAGCTGATGTATATATATCATTATTGTGATGGGGGGCCCCATGAAGTCATAGCCCCGGGGCCCAGTGAGGTCTAAATGCGGCCCTGAACTGAGCGAATGACACTTAATGACAGTGGTCATAAACAAGCATAAAACCTCCTTCATATTCATGACATGTGTCATTATGAAGGTATTATATCAGTCTTATACACACCCCTTCAAGTAAAGTGTTACCGTTACTTTTTATTGGAAAAAAAAATCTTTAAATTAAACAATATATTAATAGTTTAAAGTATACGGAAACTTAGACAAACATAGACAAACACTCAGCTGCGACAATTAGAATGTCATGGAAAAGTTCATTTATTTCAGTAATTCAACTCAAATTGTGAAACTTGTGTATTAAATAAATGCAGTGCACACAGACTGAAGTAGTTTAAGTCTTTGGTTCTTTTAATTGTGGTGATTTTGGCTCACATTTAACAAAAACCCATAAATTCACTATCGCAGCAAATTAGAATATGGTGACATGCCAATCCTGCGAAGGTTTCCTGAACCTTCAAAATGGTCTCTCAGTTTGGTTCCCCAGGCTACACAATCATGGGGAAGACTGCTAATCTGACAGTTGTCCAGAAGACAATCATTGACACCCTTCACAAGGAGGGTAAGCCACAAACATTCATTGCCAAAGAAGCTGGTTGTTCACAGAGTGCTGTATCCAAGCATGTTAACAGAAAGTTGAGTGGAAGGAAAAAGTGTGGAAGAAAAAGATGCGCAACCAGCCGAGAGAACCGCAGGCTTGTCGAGCAAAATCGATTCAAGAATTTGGGTGAACTTCACAAGGAATGGACTGAGGCTGGGGTCAAGGCATCAAGAGCCACCACACACAGACGTGTCAAAGAATTTGGCTACAGTTGTCGTATTCCACTTGTTAAGCCGCTCCTGAACCACAGACAACGTCAGAGGCGTCTTACCTGGGCTAAGGAGAAGAAGAAATGGACTGTTGCCCAGTGGTCCAAAGTCCTCTTTTCAGATGAGAGCAAGTTTTGTATTTAATTTGGAAACCAATGTCCTAGAGTCTGGAGGAAGGGTGGAGAAGCTCATAGCCCAAGTTGCTTGAAGTCCAGTGTGAAGTTTCCACAGTCTGTGATGATTTGGGGTGCAGTGTGATCTGCTGGTGTTGGTCCACTGTGTTTTTTGAAAACCAAAGTCACTGCACCCGTTTACCAAGAAATTTTAGAGCACTTCATGCTTCCTTCTGCTGACCAGCTTTTTAAAGATGCTGATTTCATTTTCCAGCAGGATTTGGCACCTGCCCACACTGAACCAAAAGTTGGTTAAATGACCATGGTGTTGGTGTGCTTGACTGGCCAGCAAACTCATCAGACCTGAACCCCATAGAGAATCTATGGGGTATTGTCAAGAGGAAAATGAGAAACAAGAGACCAAAAAATGCAGATGAGCTGAGAGGCACTGTCAAAGAAACCTGGGCTTCCATGCCACCTCAGCAGTGCCACAGACTCATCACCTCCATGCCGCACTGAATTGAGGCAGCAATTAAAGCAAAAGGAGCCCCTACCAAGTATTGAGTACATATACAGTAAATGAACATACTTCCCAGAAGGCCAACAATTCACTAAAAATGTTTTTTTTTATTGGTCTTATGACGTATTCTAATTTGTTGAGAATTGGTGGGTTTTTGTTAAATGTGAGCCAAAATCATCACAATTAAAAGAACCAAAGACTTAAACTACTTCAGTCTGTGTGCACTGAATTTATTTAATACACAAGTTTCACAATTTGAGTTGAATTACTGAAATAAATGAACTTTTCCACAACATTCTAATTTACTGAGATGCACCTGTATATAGTTCTGTGTTATATGTATAGTTATATGTATTCCTCAAGCCATTTTGGGTATTCTCATAATGATTAAGTTGTTATTAAACTAAGTAAAAGACCTACCCGCATTATACCTTCGTCCACGCCATTGGATTCTGTTGTTGGGCCATTTGGGAGGACCTTACAGGTCCAGTGGTCAAAGATGTCCATTAAAGATAAAACTAACCCTAACCCTAACTCATTGAAAATAAGATGTAACCACTGCATTTTAATCATGATCCAAAAAAAGATGCTGCATGTAGCATGAGCAGACTTTGAGTTAAATTAGATTGTATAATTTTAAAAATCTGAATCAGAAACACAATGATCTGACTTTGGCTTTTTGAAATTAAGCTACATAAAACATATTGTTGGCTTAGAAGGTTCTATCTGACATTTTTGTCAAAATTGAGTTATTCACATATTTTTATTTGGTGATAACTTATTTACATTTATATGATGTTTTTTAGAAAACAAAAATGGTTCTATCTACAGAAGTCTATGGAATGCAAAAACTTTTAAGCTCAGTATCTCAAAAGTAGATTCTTGGAAAGGCAGGGGAGTTCTGTCATATGTCTTATCGCACCCGACTTTATAATCATATCAAATATAATCACTGTTCTGTTCTCTTCACTGATCTGAAGTGCAAGAGGGGAGGAGAGGGCACATGAACACTGAC
>CM070020.1:2184120-2279521 GCA_036247105.1 Cirrhinus mrigala | reverse complement strand
TGCAAGTATACTCATAGATTTTCTTTAAGTGAACTTTACATCATACTTTAAGTATACTACTATGTCCCCATTGAAGTATTAATTGTGAATATCTGAATATCTGAACATACAAAACATCAACATCACATCTGCTTGTAAACAAAACATTTTATTCTAGTTTCATGCATTCTTTTTTATAAACACTTGAATGTGGGTAAGTTTCATAAAAAATAAAGAAAAATAAATAAATAAATAAATAAACAACATTTTGAACAAAAGGCTGAAAAAAAGACTATGAACAAGACCATACACAAGTACAGATCAAGTATATTTAGACTGTTTATGTCAAGTATACTTAAATTTCATTTAAAGTATATTTCTGAGAAATATTTTTATTTTTATTTTTTATTTTTTAAGCAGTATACAGTAAGCAGCATGCTCGCATTTCATTTTGAAAATAGTCTTAGTACATGGAAAGTAAAGATGAAATTGGCTAAATTCTTCCAGATATTCAATAATGAGCTGCAATAAAAACCTTCACAGAGATTCAACTGATTCATTTGCATGAGAGTGAGATCTTTGGAGAACATGAGATTGGAATGAGTCTGATGAGAGTTTCTGTACCTTCAACAATCACTTGAAGATCTCTAGATGTTTCTATGTAGTGTAAGCTCTCAAGTATTGACTGATCAAACCTACAGACATTTCTCTCTTTATAAATAATGTCTTGAACTAACATCACATTTAACGGACTGACATCATTTGATGAATCGTTCTTCAAACTCTTCAGCACAGTGCATGAACAAACAAACAAACTTCTTCTCAACTTTTTTTTAACCAATCTATTAATATAAACTTTATAGACCAAAAAACAAAAAACAAAAAAACAAACAAAAAACAAAAAACAAAAAACAAAAAACAAAAAACAAAAACTAGGATTAAATCACTGCAGATCCTAAGGCCTGGTTTCACAGACAGAAATTAGGTTGTTAAAGTTCAGTAAACTGAACAAGCAGCTAAATCATTTTAATATGCGTCATGCACTATAATTACATCTGTGTCTTTAAGAGAGGGAGTATTAGGCATAATAGAAAATTGTTCGGTTTGTTTCTGAATTCATGATGACGACCTCGCTGGTAAAATGTTAGCCAGTGTGTGACTGATTTAATTCAGTAGAACATATAAATATTACTCCTACTGTACTGTGACTGCACACTACTCTTACTGTAATATTTATATTACAACAAATGTTTTCAAATGTTTTTTGATTGATCAGCATAAGATGAGTTTGCTGTGAAAGTTGACTCACATGCAGTAGTTTGCAGCAGCAGCATCAGTCCAAAAATGAGCATCATTTCTCTTAAGTCCAGTTTCCAGAAGAGCCCAAAACCAGCAGAAGAGTGTCAGATGCAAAATAAGTGCAAAATAAACTGTTTTAGAAGCAACTAGCCACTCCTGGCTCCTCGGTTCTCTCGCCTAGCTGTGCTCAGTGATTCACACTAGGCAGGGATTTGAAAGTCTGGTGGCGTGGGCATGAGATGCTGCGTCTCATTGCCATACTTCCGGCATCCCTGCCGCACTTGCTTCTCTATCTCAGAAGCTGCCAGCTTACTCACCGCACATGCTTTTATGATCCTGGTCTCCCTGTCACCCCGCCCGTGACGGCTTGTTGCTCATTTGGACTGATTACACACCTGATTTCAGAGCGTGTTCGCTGATGGCGTTCCCAGGACCGCATTAAGACCTCACTGGGCCCCGGGGTTATGACTTACTTCAGGGCCCCCCATCACAATAATGATATATATATACACTACCATTCAAAAGTTTGGGGTCAGTACATTTTTATTGTTTCTTTTTTTTTTAAGAAATTAATACTTTTATTTACCAAGGATGTATTAAGTTAATAATTAAAAGTTTTTTAAAAGTTAATAATAAATAATTTACATTGTTATAAAATATTTATATTTTGAATAAACACTGTACTTTTTAAACTTGTTATTCATGAAAGAATCCTGAAAAAAAAAAAATTACAGGTTCCAAAAAATATTTGGCAGCACAACTGTTGATATTATCCAACATTGATCATTCTAATAATAAATCCGCATATTAGAATGATTTCTGAAGGATCATGTGACACTTAAGACTGGAGTAACAGCTGATAAAAATTCAGCTTTTCATCACAGGAATAAATTCTATTTTAAAGTATGTTAAAATAAAAAACATTATTTTATATTGTAAAAACATTTTGCAATATTACTGTTTTTTTTTTCCTATATTTTTAATCAAATAAATGCAGCCTTGATGAGCATAAGAGACTACTTTAAAGACTATTACAAGTCTTACTGACCCCAAACTTTTGAACGGTAGTGTGTATATATATATATATATATATATATATATATATATATATATATATATATATATATATATATATATATTTATATATATGTATACACTGTAAAAAAATAAAAAACACAATTTGTTGAGTCAGCTTAAAATAATTTGTTACCCTGCTGCCTTAAAATTTTAAGTTCAGTCAACTAAAATAAGTTTAGTCAACTTGAAATGTTAAGTTGTACTAAGTAACAATTTAGATATTTGTGTCTGCTAAACTTAACAGATGGGCAAGTAACCCAGCTGCCTTAAAATTTTGAGTTGATTCAACTTCTAAGTTGTCACTTAGTATAATTTAACATTTCAAGTTGAATAAACTTTTTTTTGAGTTGACTGAACTTAAAATTTTAAGGCAGCCAGGTTACAAATTATTTTAAGTTGACTCAACAAATTGTTTTTTACAGTGTAGATGTATGTGTGTGTGTCTTTAAATCAGATTTTTATCCTATCAATTTTTTTTGCATTAAAATTTCATAATTAAAAAAATATGATAATAATAAAAAAGAAATAGCCTAATAAAAACAAGCTTACTGAAGACAAGTAAACAGATACGACTTACAATAGAACGAAAAAAAAAAGAAAAAAAAAAAAGGTAATTCAGTGATTTAGTCAAGGACAGTGAGTGATTTCTTTCTAACGTTTGACACAAATGGTAACAGCATCTAGGCTGCTTTAGAGAAATAGTTTACACAAATTCTGTTGTTCTAAACCTGTAGGAGTTTCCTTCTGCTGTTGAACGCAAAAAATATAGCTAAAACAATACTGGTAAACAAACAGTTGCTGGACCCCCCTTCATAGTATGAAAAAAAAAAGAAAAAAAAAAAACTATTGGAGTCAGTGGGGACCAGAAATGTTGAGGAGAACAAAAAAATTCATATAGGTTTAGAGCAACTTGAGGGTACATGATGAAAGTATTTTTTTTTTATTTTTGGGTGAACTATACCTTTAAAATCTCATCATATAATGACAAGATCTCACATAGCCTACGCATGCTTTACCTTACACCACGTTAATTTTTAAAACACAAATGACTGCGGTGATGAGGAGAGGCATTTTGGCACGTAACTATGTGTGTTTGAACGTTTAAGTACAAGGCGTAAAAAAGAACTCAAGTTTAGTCAGGCTCTGTGCGTATCAGGCCGAAATCATCTTAACACGCATTTGCCAAAATTAATTCTGCCTTGCTGCTTAATGTCCTTGAACAGTTAAATTTGTTTTAAACCACAACGCTTAATATGCATTTAAATAAAAGGCTTAGCCTACATCATGACACGCAAACGATTTACATATTTCAACCGGGTTATCTCTCAACACATAAGCGAATTTACGTTATTCAAATGCAAAAAGCAATAGGCTATACATCCAGCAAGTTTATAATCAAACTAAACTTAAATCTGTGTGAACGATGATGCTGTGTTTTTATCCGCTCCATGTGCCCGGTCCACTTGGTATTCCACAACTTTCACAGCATCATCAGCTTTAGTAAAATAACCTAGATGGGGATTTGACTAACTCATGTTTTCCCCTCTTTTTAGAAAAGCTGACATTTTTACTTATCGAAGATAAATTCTGTTGCGTACCATTTCCAGATTATGCCAGAACGAAGTGATGAGAGGTGAATGCGGACATTAGGCGCAGCGATCACCTGAGATACGTGAACAGGTCGTTTAGAAGTAAAATATAGAATAAATGCATTGGATTTGTAAACCAAATTCAAACGCGAAGTTTTAATCTCTAATGGTAATGCAGGGAATTTACGGAAAAGCTCCTGACAGCGCTAATATGTGGGGGACGTGGTGGGTCTTTGGCGATCATCGCTACCGATGGCCAGTCAATCTACTCCACAGCCAATCACGGGCCCCCTCCTTGCTCGGGCCCCGGGGCTTCAGCCCCGCCTAGCCCAGTGGTTAACGCGGCCTTGGGCGTTCCCCAATGCGTTTTTTGACGCAGCTTCTCGTTCCCTTGGGGAACCATGGTTACAAACGTAACCTGGGACGTTTTTTTTTTATATCTGTTTTATGATTGTTTAAAAAAATTATATTTGTAAATAAATGTTAATGATAAATGTTATTCACTGTAAAAAACAAAAAACAAACAAACAAACAAACAAACAAACAAACACATGGCAGCCACTGTGCTTAGCTCTCCAGTTGTTTGTGTTTTTGTTAGTTTTTCCTGTTTTTTGTTTTGCAAACACGGTTTGCAAGGGATGAACTGCTGAACATTCAGCAGAACACACCACAAAATCTCCTACCGGTTTTTGATTATTCGGACGTTTTGCTGAACATCGTAGTTGGTGGAGCGGCGGCGCTGATTAAGCGCTTCAGGACTCGCAGGAGGAGCGAACCGGCGCGCTCGTGAACGCCGGATTCCGTACGGCGCTGCCTAGCATACATCTGGCGAATCTCCGCTCTCTACCCAATGTGGCGGGGATTTCACTACAAAGTAGGGGTGTTCTGTTCTGCAGTATCTTGGACGACTAAGAAAGATGACAGGATCTATGTCCCCACTTCTAGTGCAATTAATTCCTGTACTTAATGTTTAAGTATGTTTTTCTCTGCCTTGAGTGACTTTTTTTGTGAGTTTGGATGACTGGTAAGGGAAGGGCTCTAAGATACAAAATGTACACGGTAGCTCCTTAGAGTGTGATAGAGCTTATCCCTTTCCCTACTTCCAGCCCACAAGACAGGAGGAATGCCCCTACTCCAAGATGACTAGTTTTTACAGCTTTTCTTAAATGTTCAGTAAAAGATAGACAACATAAATAAAGCAAAAGTCATGTGATAAACTCTTGTTTCACTTAAATGATGGTTTTGCCACAATAAACAAAATGTACAAGCAAAAAGAAATAAAGCTTTGTCCAGGTTCAAGCTTTGTTTAGTCTCTATTCCTTCTGCAATGATACTTAGACAAAAACAGAAGAAACAACAACAGCTTTGATGTTCAAATGGTGTTCAGTTCACAAAAAAAAAACATTTTAGATGTTACATTCCACATCAAATATTTTCCATGTCAGTTCACAAACCTGAGTGAAATTCACAACCCCAGAGTTTAAGTTTTACCTCACAGTAGGAATTGGGTGGTTTTGGAGTGTCCAGATATGGCAGGGTGAATCAAATTCAACTATGAATCGAATACTTGTCAACCTGTTTCAAAACAAAGTTTTTTTCCTTGAACCCAGAAAGAGGAATGTTCACAAAACACTGTAACGTGGATCCATTCACTCGTGCAAACAGAGGTTTCAGTTCACAGGTCCGTTTGCAAGTGTTCGTCGAAAAGGGAAAAAAAATTCCAAAGTCTTTCAAGAATGCTGCAAATCGTTCAGAAATAAACTAAAATACAGGAGGAGAAATTGTGGCCAGGGCAATAATTAAATGCGCAAAATAGAAGGAGAATATCGTCACGAAAAGAGTGTCGAAGAGTTCGAAATGCCGTTTGTATCCACACGGCGGCACTATTGTACCAAAGACGACGCAAAGATTTCCCTCAACCAGGAGCAAGGGGAAAAAAAACTCAATCCGAGCTGCTTTACTTCAAAACAACGAATACTGTCCGTTTATGTCTTCAAAATAAACAGCGGGGAAGACAAACAATACCTCAGCACCCTTCACAGAAGATGACACTTGCCTCCGCACTCCACCTCAGCTAGTACGACGGTCGATGCCTCTCCTGGTCCATTACAGACACGCAGCTCCGCTTCCTGACGATCGGGCGCGGTCACAACTCACAACAGCTCAAGCTCGGTTCAGCCTCTCTACAGCTCACCTCGACACTTGCGGAATGCTGTTCACATAGAATCAAAACTGTCCCCAAAAACACTAACTTTTTCACTCTGCTTTCTCTCCGCTCTCTCTCTCGCACGAGATCGTAACACTTCCGTCCCTCTTTCCGGCATTCTCCTTAAAAAACCCTTTCAGAATAAAAGTCCTTGAATACCTCCACACCAACAATACGGATTAACTACTTCTGCTCACTCGGACAAATAAGGACTTTTCAAACTCCGCTGCTCTGTGCTTCACGGAAACCTGGCTGAATGATGGGATACCGGATGGCGCGCTTCAACTGCCGGGTTTAGAGTGTATTGCGACGTAGAATCAATGGAGAAATCGCGTGGCTGCGGGACGTGCTTTTACATCAATGAGAGGTGGTGTACAGATGTAACAGTGTTAAAGAAGATGTGCTGTTCCGATCTAGAAGCACTTTTCATTGACTGTAAGCCGTTCTATTTGCCGCGAGAGTTTTGCTCGTTCATTCTCGTGAGCGTCAACATTCCACCGCAAGCTCACGTGAACCTGGCTCTACAGAAACTCGCCGATCAGATCGCAGACACGGAGCAAAAACACCCGGACTCTGTTTTAATCATACTTGGGGATTTTAACAAAGCAAATCTCTCCCGTGAATTGCCCAAATACAGTCAGCATGTTACATGTCCCACCAGAGACAGTAATATATTGGACCACTGTTACACCACAATAAGGAATGCATATCACTCTGTCCCACGGGCCGCTTTGGGACTCTCTGATCACTGTTTGGTTCATCTTATACCGAACTACAGGCAGAAACTGAAAACAGCTAAACCTGTATCAAAGACTGTAAGGAGATGGACCAACGAAACAGCGGGTTTTACAAGCCTGTTTCGAATGGACTGATTGGAGTGTTTTTGAAGCTGCTGCAAATGATCTGGATGAACTCACAGAGACTGTAACTTTATATATCAGTTTCTGTGAGGATATATGCATTCCCACCAGGACTTATTTAACATTCAACAATGATAAGCCATGGTTTACAACAAAACTCAGACATCTTCACCAAGCCAAAGAGGATGCCTACAGAAAAGGGGATAGAGTCTTGTACAATCAGGCCAGGAACACACTGACTAAGGAGATTAGAGTGGCTAAAATGACCTACGCAAAAAGGTTAGAATATCAGTTCACTTCAAACGAACCAGCTTCAGTGTGGAAAGGTCTGAAAGCCATCACAAATTACAAGACGCCATCCCCCAGAACTGAGGCAAACCAACGACTTGCTGAAGACCTAAATGAGTTCTGTTGTAGATTCGAAACCCCCCACACCCGTTCTGACGATCTCTTTTCACAACCACTAACACCTCCAGCAACCCCCCTCTCCCCCCCTCCTGCTCTTCAGATTAGTGAAGACGAGGTGCGCCAGGTCTTCAGAAAGAAGAAAAGAAGAAAGGCACCAGGCCCAGACGGTGTGACACCAGCCTGTCTGAAAACCTGTGCTGATCAGCTGGCACCCGTCTTTTCACAGATCTTCAACAGGTCTCTGGAGTTGTGTGAAGTTCCATCATGCTTCAAATGCTCCACCATCATTCCCGTCCCAAAGAAAACCAAGATAACAGGACTTAACGACTACAGACCTGTAGCGCTAACGTCTGTGGTCATGAAGTCATTTAAAAAACTGGTTCTGGCTTACCTGAAGAACATCACTGGACCCTTACTGGACCCCCTGCAGTTTGCTTACTGAGCAAACAGGTCCGTAGATGATGCAGTAAACATGGGACTGCACTTCATCCTGCAACATCTGGACAGACCAGGGACTTATGTGAGGATCCTGTTTGTGGATTTCAGTTTGGCCTTCAACACCATCATTCCTACACTCCTTCAGACCAAACTAAACCCGCTCTCTGTTCCTAGCTCTATCTCTCAGTGGATCACCCGCTTTCTGACAGATAGGCAACAGCTGGTGAGACTGGGGAAATTGATGTCAAGCAGCCGCACCACCAACACTGGCGCTCCTCAGGGATGTGTTCTCTCTCCACTGCTCTTCTCCCTCTTCACCAATGACTGCACCTCCAAAGACCCCTCTGTCAAGCTCCTGAAGTTTGCAGACGACACCACACTCATTCAGGATGGTGAAGAGTCTGCCTACAGACAGGAGGTTAAAGAGCTAGCTGTCTGGTGCAGTCAAAACAACCTGGAGCTTAACACGCTCAAAACAGTGGAGATGATCATAGACTTTAGGAGAAACCCCCCTGCACTCACCCCTCTCAGCATCATGGACAGCACTGTGGCTACAGTGGAGATATTCAAGTTCCTGGGATCTGTCATCTCCCAGGACTTGAAGTGGGTCACTCACATCAACTCCATTGTAAAAAAGGCCCAACAAAGGTTGTACTTCCTTCGCCAGCTAAGAAAGTTCAACCTACCACAGGAGCTGCTAAAACAGTTCTACTCCGCTATCATCGAGTCTGTTCTCTGCACATCAATAACTGTCTGGTTTTGCTCAGCTACAAAATCAGACATCAGAAGATTACAGGGAATAGTTCAGACTGCCGAGAGGATTATCGGTGCTCCCCTGCCCACCCTTCAAGAACTTTATTCATCCAGAGTGAGGAAAAGAGCTCAGAAAATCACTCTGGATCCCTCACATCCAAGTCATCATCTATTTGAACTTTTACCATCTGGCCGGCGCTACAGAGCCCCAAACACCAGGACAACCAGGCACAAGAACAGTTTTTCCCCCAGGCAATTCTCCTTATGAACAGTTAAATGTTCCCCCCATTGTGCAATATAATGTGCAATAACTTTTTATTTATTAGTTACCACCCCCATCCTAGCACATCCCTGCATCTCTACCTCTTTCTGTTCTATTCTATTCTATTCTATTCTACTCTATTCTATTCTATTCTGTCATCTATAGCACAACTGTACATACCACTTATTTATTTATTTCTCTATTTATTTTTCTAATTTTTTTAAATATGTGTATTTTATTCTCACCTTATTTTTCTAAGTTTTGTCTATTTATATTTACATATGTGTATTTTTTTTCTCATCTTATGTTTATTGTCTGTATGTTGTTGCTGTCTCCGTGTACTGGAAGCTAATGACACTAAAACAAATTCCTAGTATGCGCAAGCATACTTGGCAATAAGAGCTCTTTCTGATTCTGATTCTTACTAAGAAACTTACACCTGATTTCATAGATAAGGCTTAAGTCTAGTCCCAAAATGTAATTCTAGGCTGTTACAACTGAAACTCGCACTAACTGATCTTAAAATTTGTCAGTGCCTTTGTTTTGTCTCGAGATGCACACCAGTAATTTTCTTTTACTAAGGCATGATTTTAAAAAGTACTTAAATGTTCTAATTGAACTATGGCCTAATCCTGGTTTAGTTTAAGCCCTGTACAGTAAAACTGCACATTTTAGAGTGGCCTTTTATTGTAGTGAGCCTAAGGCACACCTGTGCAATAATCATGCTGTCTAATCAGCATCTTGATATGCCACACCTGTGAGGTGGATGGATTATCTCGGCAAAGGAAAAGTGCTCACTAGCACAGCATTAGACAGATTTGTGAACAATATTTGAGAGAAACAGGCCTTTTGTGTACATAGAGTTCAACTCATGAAAAATAGGGGCAAAAACAAAAGTGTTGCGTTTGTAATTTTGGTCAGTGTATTTGCACCTGTAGTTTTAAATTACAATACGTATCTTTAAAAGCTTGTTTCTCCACTTCAGCAGCATTTACATAAACCAAACTTAGTAGTTTTATTACTTGCTTGATTCTGAAGATTTTTACTGAGGGGTTTGTCCATATATCCTTTGGATGGTTTTATTATTGCACTATATCTATTTGCATCTGTAGATTTCAGTCACAATACATATTTTTAAAGTTTTTTTTTTTTTACTCTTTTGACTTAGGGTGTCTTGCCTTATATACAGTCATTCCAGTGATTTGAATCTGACACACAAATAGAAATCTCGCCCATGAATCTCTATAAAATGACTTTTAAAAACCTTCAGGAACTACAACCATTTATGTGGAAATAAAACATGACTCTGTTGTGATGCAGGATGGAAGATGTGGATGAAGAAAAAATACAGAGTGGTGCATCGTGATGTCCATTGCTTGGAGCTGGAGAAAGGATTTCATCACCATCAGACGGATAGAGTTCGCTAAAACAGAACGCTAGGTATGTGGGTTAAACTCAGAAAGAGGAAGTTAAATAAACCGGTGAGTTAATGCTGTGAGGTTAGTCTAATTTTATCTGAGTTTCTTCTGAAAGACCCCGATGTTGCTGTGTAGAATAAGATGCAAGCGTGATGATGGTGGTAGTGATAGCAAAACAGTGAAAACCACAAAAAAAGCAACACATTTAAATGTGTTGCTGTCACACCCTTTGGACTGTTTTGTTTGTTTTTCCCCGTGTATGCCCTTATTTGGTCTTGCTGTTCCATTTCTAATCATTACGTTACTGTTTGATTGTTTCACCTGTCTCCCCCTGATTGGTTAGTCTGTGTATTTAAGTTCGGTTGTGTCCACAGTTGATCGTCGGTTCTTAACGTCATATCAGTCCATTTACATTGTGTTTGCGTTTGTTTTCCTGCTGTTCCTGTTCCCTGTGGATCATATCAATAAACTCTATGTTCTGGATCTCCTCGCTCCTCCTCCTCATTCCCCGCAAACCACGCCGTGACAGAAGAACTGACCAAACAAAATGCTCTGGGCTGAGGATTTCCTGAGGAATATGCAGCAGGCGGAGAGGCCGTTGGAGCACTATGTGGAGGAATTCCTGAGCGTTGTTCATCTGGTGAGTTGAAGCGACGCCATGATCAACGCGTTTTCAAATGGGGCTAAACGATGACAAACTGTTTTGTTCCATAACTCCTGACGATTGCCACAAACCAGTTGCGGAATTTATCAGTCATGTCCTTGCTCTTTGTCATTACAATTTCTTTGTTGATGTGGAAGATTCTAATCTTCCCCCCATTTGTAAACACGCGGCCGCTCCAGCTCACCACCAGCCAGCGTCCTCACGTGCTGCTCCAACGAGCTCGCTCCCTCCGGTCCTCCCTTGCTCAACCCCGTTCTCCATAGCTCCTCCCTCTTCCTCAGCCCAGAGCCCGCGGCCAGCTCTCGGACTCCAGCCACACCCCCGCGCTCTGGATCAGCTACTGGCAATATGGCAAGCCATATATATATATATTAAGGATTATATGGATTTATATGAATTATTATCTCCTGTATCTCCGCTGGTTCCGTCCAGCTCTCCTTCTTCTCCGCTGGTCCCGTCCAGCTCTCCAGAGCGCACTCCAGAGCCCGACCTGCCTCCTGCGTGCCCTCCAGAGCCCGAGCTGCCTCCAGCGTGCCCTCCAGAGCCCGAGCTGCCTCCAGCATGCCCGCCAGAGCCCGAGCTGCCTCCAGCGCGCCCTCCAGAGACGGAGCTTCCTCCAGAGTGCCCTCCAGAGCCCGAGCTGCCTCCAGCGTGCCCTCCAGAGCCCGAGCTGCCTCCAGCATGCCCGCCAGAGCCCGAGCTGCCTCCAGCGTGCCCTCCAGAGCCCGAGCTGCCTCCAGCATGCCCGCCAGAGCCCGACCTGCCTCCTGCGTGCCCTCCAGAGCCCGAGCTGCCTCCAGCGTGCCCTCCAGAGCCCGAGCTGCCTCCAGCGTGCCCGCCAGAGCCCGAGCTGCCTCCAGCGTGCCCTCCAGAGCCCGAGCTGCCTCCAGCGTGCCCGCCAGAGCCCGAGCTGCCTCCAGCGTGCCCGCCAGAGCCCGAGCTGCCTCCAGCGTGCCCTCCAGAGCCCGAGCTGCCTCCAGCGTGCCCGCCAGAGCCTGAGCTGCCTCCTGCGCGCCCTCCAGAGACGGAGCTTCCTCCAGAGTGCCCTCCAGAGCCGGAGCTGCCTCATGCGCCCTCCTGAGCCCGAGCTGCCTCCAGCGTGCCCTCCAGAGCCCGAACTGCCTCATGCGCCCTCCAGAGCCCGAGCTGCCTCCAGCGCGCCCTCCTGTGCGGCCTCCAGAGACGGAGCTTCCTCCAGAGTGCCCTCCAGAGCCGAAGCTGCCTAAAGCGCCCTCCCAAGCGCCCTCCTGTGTCAACGCCCCCTAAACCCGGCATTCCTGTGCTCTCCTGGGCTGACTATGCCTTAAGTTCCCCCAAGAAAATTTTTGGGGGGGCTACCCCCCGATCAGCCATGGCCGGCTGGACTGTCTACTCGGCCATGGTCTCCCGAGCTCCCTGATCTACCATGGCCACCTGGACTGTATACTCGGCCATGGCTTCCCGAACTCCCTGACCCGCCATGGCCGTATGGACTCTGTGCTTGGCTGTGGCTTCCCGAGCTCCCTGATCCGCCATGGCACCCCGCACTGTATACTCCGCCATGGCTCCACGAGCTTCCTGACCCGCCATGGCACCCTGCACTGTATGCTTCGCCTTGGCTCCCTGAGCTCCCTGATCCGCCCTGGAGGCGTACCTCCACTCCCTCCTGTGTCTGCCCTGCACGAGCCTCCAGGGCTGTACTGTCCATAATGTATGATGTAAATGAAAAAAAAAATTTATATGCGTAGAGCTAGAACATAATGAGATTAAATAATTCTATTTACATTTAGATTTAACATTTAGATTTTATACATTTTGTAGCATCTGGACCCATCAGACATACAGTTATTTGTTACATTTAACAAATAGTCTTTAAACCCAACAAGCCATATACGCTGGAACTCTGGAGACAACCCCCCAAAGCAACTAACACCCCAAAAGGGCTCAGTTGCCAGGACGACCATCTGATAAGAGGTTTTATTGCCCAGAGGAATGCACATTTGCCCATGCTACATTTGCCCATAGGAAAGACTCTTTCCTATTCATTCACAGACAAACCTTTCTTTGACCTTCCTATCACACATAGCCCAGGTCATTGTGTACAGTATTAATGCATTGTATTTTAATTTTGTCTGTTGCATTGTATTTGTCTTTCTAGTGTTTTATGCATGCGTTATGATAGATGACTAGTCGTATAACCCACCTATGCCATGTTTGGTCTCTTTGTATTCGTATTTTGATGATCTAAAAAGATGGTGTAAATTAGATGTTGATACCTATGTAACATATTAGTGTTTTAAGAAACCTTAGTAGTTTTGCATCAACACCCAATCAAATTACATATGCAAAATACCATGCTCACAGACAAAGAGTCGTAAACTTTCGATTGGTTCGTGGACCTCCTGGAGGCACAGCCTCCGGAGAGCTTAAAGGCATCAAACGATTGACTCTCTTCTCTTTTTGCTCTCCTCTTCCGATTGCTGCCTGTGTGGAGGAACCCACAGGGAGCCTGAGCCGGCACAGGGCGTGCCCGGCGTGCCCGACAGGCCCCAACATCTAGAGCTGTGGCTCTCGACCACAATGAGCCAGACACTTTCACTCAACCCTGGAATTCATCCTCACGAAATGTCCTCGAACAGACATTTCTCTCTTCTGCGTTTTTTAGCTTTCTTCACTTGTCTCACATGAGTTCTTTCAGAACCTAAGAGGATGAGGAGGATGAGCTAGAACTCGCCGGGACTTTAAGCTGCGCCAGGCCTTGCGGCCTTGTCTTTCCATTCCCCAAAGACCACAGGACTTCAGCTGGGTCCCTCTCAGCTCTTGGTTCTTCTTCAATTTCCACATGGGAAGAAACTCCCAGAACATCTTTGGAGTTCATCACTCTTTGGACCCGGAAGAACGTGATCGTGATTCCAAAACCACCACTGCTCCAAACCATCAAGACTTTCACCCGAGACTGCATTCGGACACTTGTTCATCGACCAAGGCAATGCAAGTATCGTACATTTAACTAAACAAAACAGAGGTTTAGTACAAGCTGTAGGCAGCACTGATGGTTTCACTCAGGTGGTTAACTGACTCATAGCTACATTCTCTTGTCTTTCTAACTGCTTTCACTGACCCTTCCCCCATGTATGAGTGATTTCATGTTTGTCTGTTTAGATTAGTTATGTGTTAGTCTTTCGTTAATAAACTCTTGTGCACAAAATACATGAGTTTTGATTCTGATTCTGCCTTGCAAATTAATGTCCCTTTATGATTCTGATTCGAGCTACATGCTCTAATGCAACAGTACTTTAAGAAAGTTATTTTCTGTGCCCAAGAAAATATCATTTCTTAGAGTTGATATAAAAATTATACTGAATGTTCGCTGGACAAGCAGATTAGTTGATGGAAAATTAATTCTACTACAGTTACTACTGGCAGCTGATATAAATAGTTGTAATTAATCAGAATTAATTGTAATTATTTATATACATTTCCCTTTTGAGCTAAATCGCTACAATTTACACACACACACACACACACACACATATCTTTCCTACTATATTTTACACTGAAATTTAATTGGCTGTTTTAAGTAAAAATAACATTTGGTGAAGTTTAAAATATTTAGTTACTCTTTTAGTTTTGAGTATTTAAATAAGATATTGAACAAAATAATGCTATTAATTTTTTTCTGAGGAACATTATTTTTGTTCACACAAAATAAGCGAAAAGAAAGTCAAAGAGGACATGAGGGTGACAAAATGACAGATTGTTTGTAAATTATCACTTTAAGCAGATAAAACAGAGAAGGAAGCCTGCATTACTTTAATGATAAATGGAGCACTACTTACAGCTGTAAAGCATAAAAAAGAAACGCATTTATGTAAATGGGTCAGTGTGCGTGCACACAAATAACATGTATACACCTCATGCTTTAAAAATAAATCCTCACTTCAGTTTCCTGCTTTCAAAACATATTCAGCCTAATAGTGCAGCATCACATCTATCAAATAAAGAGATCACTATCTTGTCACACTATCTTTGAGGCAGCAAACAGAAGTAGTTTATAAAAGTTCACACTTATCTTGATGAGTGTGAAAAACTCATGATACAAGAGAATGAAACACAATCAAACTTCAGAAAAATCAAATGAATTAATTCCTCTAAATATCCTGACAGGACTTTTTCCTTTTTCATCTTCTCATGAAAGTGTGTTTACAGCTGTGCAGATAACATCAGGACCTTTTTCTGTGTGTTTGTTAATCATTAGCGGTTATAAAGTGACACTGCTGAAGGAGGAAGAAGATGCAACAGTGTCACTTTAAAAACTTGCAGCAAAAACACGCTCAAAAATACTCATCCAACAGATACTACTCTTTCTTTGTAAAAGAAGAAATCTTTCCTTTTCTTTGAGTGCCTAAAACTATACATTTCTTAAAAATTGTATATTCTTTTGCCTGAAATAAAATAAACATGAACTGAAATTGTTTTTTTTGTATAACTTTTTAAATATTTTATTTCAGCTAATTGCCTGAAGGCAACATTTCTCATGAAATAAAAGTTCATAAAAAAACTATATTGACATAATTAAAAAACAAAAAACAAAAAACTAATCAAAACAAGAATAAAAACCCATTTTAAAATATTAATCAAAACTATAATAGTACATCAATGATACTAAAATAAAATGATCCTGCTTGTGTGGATTTATAAGATTTTTAATCTTAGAGATTTTTTACACTAATAAATATAATAATTTAAGTCTATTAATTCATTCATATGCAGTCCAGAAATCATCACTTGAAATATGGATCAAAGATGAAAAGGGGTATTCAAGCATCAAAACAATAAATGTTTTATACAGCTTTAAATTTCCCCCTACATTAGAACACGTCCTGTTTAAATAAATTTTTCTGAGCAAAAAATGACCATCATCCATTTTACCATGATTTACAAAAAAGGTAAACCATGTACATTTCAGTGTAATAGTAGTTCATAACCAAAAAAACTTGCAAGGCAAAACAAAAGATTAAGAGTCTCTATTTATGGACCACAGTTTAGCCCCAAAAATACTGATCACTTTTTTTTTTTACCACTGTCCTTTAGATCAATTTGTCAGCAAAATGTTTTTTAACATTTAAAATGTAAATAAATATATAAATAAAAGTATTCTTCTTTTATTAAGTACAGGTCAGAATAAATATAATTCATTTTTACATAAATATGAATGATGATGGAACATTATTTCACCCATATTTTGATATTTTATTTTTAAGTTATCTGAAACATTAGACTTGCTTTTAATTTGCCTTTTGTGTATATAAAATCACTTTTGCATTTTTAATTTGAAAATGTGATGTCTCGTCTTTGACCCATATTATATATATATATATATATATATATATATATATATATATATATATATATATATATATATATATATATATATATATGTAACGATATAAAAATGACAGCGCTATGGTTCTTTAAATAAATCCTGCGTTAATGGGATCGCGCTTCCTCTTGGTTACTCCGGTGGCGCTATTGCCCCCCGTGTTCACGTAATCTGCAGCAGAGCTATGGAGAACTGCTGTGGGTGAGTCGCTTTTGTTGTAGCTCCACACCGAAAGTTAACAATATTGTTTCATGTGAAATGATGGATGCTGTTTGAAGAGTAATGAACATCATAGACATGGATTGATCTGTAAAGCGAGTTTTCTGTTTGTATGCATGTTGTTTTCATACCGTTATTTCCATCTGATGTACTCTTTTTCCACGTGCGCCATCTTTTCCACGTGCTAACAAAGTGAAACGTATTCTGAATAGGTGGAACTACAAAGAAATTGCTGAACTTCCATTTTGTCTCCTGCTGCTCTGTGTGCAGGTAATTGTTTCTTTATCATATAGTGTTTACAAATTTACTCTGTTTATTCAGTATTGCATTTTCTGTATTAAGTAAATGTTTTGTGCTAACTGTGTTTTGTAAAGCTCTTCATTCATGGTTTTACTAAGAAATTTCATATTTTCATTAACTTTTCATACACTCTATAAAATGGATGACCTAAGCTATATAATTTATGTACCTCATACTATGCTTTTCCTTGATATACAGTCTTTATATTCTTGTTATTTCTGTTTGATTTAAAAATGTCTTATACGATCACAATGCCATAAGGTTAAGAAGAATAGAAAAAAACAGAACAATAAGAATATTGAATTGTTAAAGTCTGTTTCATTGTCATGGAGAATGTACCATATTTCAGATTCCCGTTTTATTTTTGTCTGTTTTGTTTATAATACCATAGTGTTTACTGTTAAATTAAGAGCAGCAGAGCTATGGAGAACTGCTGTGGGTGGAAGTACAAAGAAATTGCTGAACTTCCATTTTGTCTCCTGCTGCTCTGTGTGCAGGCCTCAAATAAATTCCAATGTCATCCAAGTCCAGAGTCTGTGTGCTGATGAAGGGTGGGACAAACCGGGTCCGATAAAGACAAGAAAAGTCACATATATATATATATATATTATATTATATATATATATATTATATTATATATATATATATATTATATTATATATATATATATATTATATTATATATATATATATTATATTATATATATATATATTATATATATATATATATATATATATATATATATATATATATATATATATGTGACTTTTATATATAATGCATGTAGATGACCGAGATGCCCACGACATTCAACTATTGCACTCAGAAGGCATGAGACGTTTCTGCAGGAAGTCACATGACATGATCAGGAAACCACATTTAAATAATTCACCCCAGATCATGCTATGATTTTCCCAACCCACCATTTATTTCAAAAGGTTAAAAACAGATAAAAATAAAACACTAATCTACAGTGTTAAACAATGGTTTAATCAACCTTACATTTATAAACATGTCAAGCTACAGGAAGTAACATCACGATAATACACCAAAAAACACACTCAATCAGCTTGTAACACAGAAAAAGAGGATCAGATGGGTGCACTATACAGTATGAATGCAAATAAAGCTTAATACTTATATATACAACTTTATATAAAGATTTGGTCAATAATATGTGACCCTGGACCATAAAACCAGTCATAAGTAGTACGGGTATATTTGTAACAATAGCCAACAATACATTGTATGGGTCAAAATGATTTTTCTTTTATGCCAACAATCATTCGGATGTAAAGTAAAGATCATGTTCCATGAAGATATTTTGTAAATTTCCTACTGTAAATATATCAAAACTTAATATGCATTGCTAAGAACTTCATTTGGACAACTTTGAAGGTGATTTTCTCAATATTTAGATTTTTTTTGTACCCTCAGATTCCAGATTTTCAAATAGTTGTATCTCGGCCTATCCTAACAAACCATACATCAGTGGAAAGCTTATTCAGCTTTCAGATGATGTATAAATCACAATTTAAAAAAAATAACTCTTGTGACTGGTTTTGTGCTCCAGGGTCACATATATTTAATTTTAATTGCAGCATACAGTATGTATGGAGTATATGTATGTATAACTAGCAATTTATATACACACACACACACGCACACAAACACACACACGTTTGTTTTTGTGAATTGTGGGGACTTTCCATAGACTACTATATTTTTTATACTGACCAAACGATATTGTCTATCCCCTAACCCTAACCCTACCCCTTACAGAAAACATGTCTGCATTGTTACATTTTCAGATAAACATCATTTACTATTTTTAATAATTTTTTTTACATTTTTTACCACAGGCCGGTCCCCACCATGTCAAAAATTTCAGGTTTTACTATCCTTGTTGGGACATTTGGTCCCCACAATGTAGCAAAAACAAGTACACACACAGACACACACACACACACACACACACATACATACATATATATACATATAAGCTGTAAAAAACAATTTGTTGAGTCAACTTAAGATAATTTGTAACCTGGCTGCCTTAAAATTTTAAGTTCAGTCAACTCAAAAAAAGTTTATTCAAATTGAAATGTTAAATTATACTAAGTGACAACTTAGATATTTGAGTTGAATCAACTTAAAATTTTAAGGCAGCTGGGTTACTTACCCATCTGTTAAGTTTAGAAAACACAAATATCTAAGTTGTTACTTAGTCAACTTGAAATGTTAAGTTGTACTAAACTTATTTTAGTTGACTGAACTTAAAATTTTAAGGCAGCGGGGTAACAAATTATTTTAAGCCGACTCAACAAATTGTGTTTTTTATTTTTTACAGTGTATGTAGTAGTCAACATTTGAAATGGATCAAAAAAGTTCTAAAGTACTAAGAAAAGAACTGGTATTGTTTTGGCTTTAGGACAACTTTGAACGTTTTTGATCCACTTCAAATGTGATCCACTTCAAAAAAATGTTTCCATCGTGTTAGTATATCTAACTTTATTCACATACATATAGTACACTCATGTAAAGCACTATATATACATACACTGTCAGAAAAAAAGGTACAGTTCTGTCGCTGGGGTGGTACCCTAGGTACAAAGTGAAAAGGTACAAATATGTATTTTTAAAGTACTAATATGTACCTTTAAGGTATCAATATGTATCTTTAAGGTACCAATATGTACTTTCAAAGTACTAAAATGTGCATTTAAGGTACTAATATGCACTGTTTAGGGGTAGGTAAGGTACAAAGATGTACCTTTTCACTTTTGTACCTTAGGGTACCGCCCCAGCGACAGAACTGTACCTTTTTTTCTGAGCGTGTAATATAATATAATATATATATATATATATATATATATATATATATATATATATATATATATATATAATAGAGAGAGAGAGAGAGAGAGAGAGAGAGAGAGAGATCGCTTTACATGAGTGTACTATATGTGTGTGAATAAATTTAGATATACTAACACAATGGAAAAAAAATTGCTGTAGAAACCATTTACATTTAGAAATGATCAAATTTCACAAATAATTACAAAGAAAGAAGTAAAAAGACTGACATAGTATTTTGTAGTAAATGTAGACTTGCTTTTTTTAAATTCCAATAATCCTTTGTATTTATTTACAAAAAAAAAAAAAAAGAAAAAAAAAGTTGTTTCATATTCAGCATTATATAAAGAGTTGGACAATAATATATATATTTTTTAAATAATAAATTAATACATTTGATTTTTAATTTGATTTTTCAATGAAAGCAACAAAGATGGAGTACATTTATATTTCTGCTTTTAGCAGATGCTTTACTGTGAATTCAAGTTATTAAGATTTTATGTTGGAATTGAACCCTGGACTAGTTTCGATGGTAAAAACAACACCGTTTACTACCAAACAACACTACAGGACTTATGTGAGTGAACTTTTCTCAGGCCGTTTACTGTACTTAACTTACAAAATTTAAGACATCATTATTGCAATACTTATTTGTAAACAGAGGCGTTTAGAAACAACGTGTGACTGCTTCAACTCACTCCAGACGGCCAAATGCAGATATTTGACATATTTTAACCCCTAAAACTAGTCTATAGTAGTCAACATTTAAAGTGGATTAAAACCTTTCATCAAAGTTGCCCTAAAACCAAAACAATACCTGTTCTTCTTGTCTTAGGACAACTTTGACAAACTTTTTTGATCCACTTCAAATATTGACTACTGTATATTCTAGAACTCGTGTCGGTTTCACACTGAATGGCAGCGCAGAAGCTGTGCGTATGCGGAGCGGGAGCAGCACGCGCCCACTGTGAACCGCGGTTTGTGTACTGCAAATACAGACGAGTATCGCTCATTCGGTCACGCTTTTCAGGTGTTCTCAGACAACTGTTCGTCAGGTGCTTTGATTTATGATATGGGCAGCATGCTGTGATGCAGCCGTGTTCCCCTCTGTCCCACACACACGTGCATAGGGGCTAACATGCTGTACATATAGGTAGTTTACAAGATAAAAAATAATCTTAAAGTTAATAAATGCCTTTAGTTTTAATAATTTATACAGACCTTTTAAATTTGGGCAGTAACTCCTGGCAGTGATGTGTTTTCCTATAGTTGATTCTGTGCAAACTCTAATATTTAATGTTGTAGATTTAAGTACCAAATGAGAATTATTGAATAAATCGTCTTAATGATTCCCAATTTGGTTTAAGATAATTAAAGCAACGGTTTTTCAAAAACTAAAAGAATATGTAAAAGTATATTATTTGGGGTAAAAATCGCCCATGCTGTTGGGGCTACACTGCAAAAGATGATTTTCTTCCTTAGTATTTTTGTCTTGGTTTCTAGTATAAATATCTAAGAATTCTTGAATCAGGATGCATCTACTTACATTTAAGTAAAATGCCAATGGGGTAAAAAAAAAAAAAAAAAAATCTTAAATGAAAGATTCATTTTTAAAACATTTTTTTTCCTGCCCCATTGGCAGATATTTTTGCTTGTTTTATTTAAGAAAAAACTAACAATTTGGGTAATTGTAAAATTCATTTACTTGTCCAGTAAATATATCCTGATTCAAGAATTTTTAGATATTTATACTAGAAAACAAAAATACTAAGAAAGAAAATTTTTTTGCAGTGTAAAGGCACAATAATTTACAAGATAATTAACAGATGACTGACTTTTACATTTGTTGACATGACATGGTTAGATTCAGATGGTAAATATCATATATTATGTTGGGTGTCCACCATTATAATCACTACGTTTATAATGAAACCATCAAATTTAAAAAACATGTTATTAAACATATCACATTAAAAAAAATAAATAATAATTTGTTGTTACTACTGTAAATCTATATTCAATTATTATGGGATCTCTTTCAATGCTTTCAGAATCTTCACTTTTTAAAAATTTTGTTCCTGTATTTTAAAATATGTTTTATTAACGTATTTGAATGACAGTAGCCTATATTATTATTTTAGCTAAAGTGTATACTGTGTGCTTTTACCCCGTGATTGTGATACATGATTTTAAGGTGAAAGTGTTATTTTTCATGTTAATCAGGTCCATTTTGATCAAGAACTATGCACTGTGGCTTTAATCCAGTGTAAGCGGCGCAGCAAAAACAGACTTGGCGCTGAAACGATCCCAGCACTGCCGCTTCTGCTCTGCTACGCGCTGCTGCGCCGCCTCTGCATGCGGTGTGAATGTTCTAGCAAAGCTCCAATTTTCTGTAACTTCTGAATTTCAGTTGCTTTGAAATGTTTCAATAATTCAAAATCACCAACGGCTGTGTTTTAATGACTTGAGCACTTGTGCACATCGATAACCTCCTTGTGTTTCACGATTATAAGACGTTCATTTAAGCCCTTTCTTGCTGTCATATAGTATAAATTTTCCAAAGTCAAATTTAAGTGAACATAAGTGCTTGATTTTCCCAGTGCAATCAGTCATGAGTTGTTGTTGTGAAACTAGCGTCTCACTACCTGCGAGTAAATACAGTCCTCCTAAGGCTGCAGAGCTTTCGAGCGGTTCGGAGTGAACGTCACCTCGCCGTCGTCCTCCTCCTTCCTTTCCTTCCTTTCCTTCCTCTTTGTCTCCCGTCTGACCGTGGCGTATTCCGCATCAGCGGTCGGGAGCGATTCTGCGGACAGAAAGGAGAAACGATGACATGCTGAATAGCTGTTAGTTACTGTTAGTCTACCGCAGAAATAGCTTTAACACAACTGCTACATGACAAATGAAGCTTTTCAGGAATTAAACTGAGATTTTACTGAGAAAGTAGCTAACACTAATGATAAAAAAAGACTAGTGATGGGAAAGTCAGATCAGTTTAATAACTCTAATTCTCAATCAATAAAAAGAAAAAGGTTGCATTTTCAAATCCCTTATCTTTACACAATCTTTGATCATATTCTACATTAGAAAGTCATTATATTGCAGCAAAAGATAAACATGGATATTCACTTCATGAGCCTTTTGTTCATTTGTAACACGACAGACGAAATTAACAAATCATTCATGAACCAACCCATCACTATTAAACTGTTACAGATTAGCTTAGTTACGCAAGTAAGAACGAGTGAATCTTCTAAACCACTAAACCTTTCTTCAGAAGACAAAATAAGTCATCTTAGTTTACAACTAAAGACCAAAACCTTTCACTGCTCTTTATACATTACAATCTTTGAAAACAACAGACTGATGGTTTTGAACAGTCCTCTTCTGATAATTTTTATAATACAAATTAAACGTTTAACAACATTTAAAAAAAACATGAACATGCCACAGGCTCACCAGTGACAAAATACATTATAGTACAAAGCATGTAATATTACAATAATAACGCTTCCATTGTCTCTCTGTCTGCAAATAGATACGCTGACAGGACAGCCTATCAGAGCTCTCAGACCGAAGGATATGATTGGACGAATATTTAATGGTCCTACGCCTTCCATAGTGGATATAAAATCATTTAGACCACCTACCCTGCTTTTAATGGAATAAAACTTAATTAAACTCTTATGTCAGAATGGGCAATGAGCTGTAGATTTAGTCTAGCATTGAATGGTTGAGCTTGACTAGTCAACCTTGCAATTGAAGACTTTGTCTTTCTGTAGAAAGTGTTTAATGATGGCACTTTCTCAGAGTCACTTCTCTGTTTGTGTAAAAGGGGAAAAACACAGTTACAGGTCATCGCCTTGGAATTATAAGGTTCTACCCGACGTCTTTTGTCAAAACTGAGTTATTCACATATCCACATATCTTTTGTACACCAGGTACATTTTGGGGCTTTTTTTTAAGGAAACAATAAGGGTTCTACCTATAGAAGTCTATGGAACCCAAAAACTTTAAAGCTCAATATCTCAAATCTGCTCAGAATGCAAACAGAACTTTATAATTCCAAGGCGACGAAGTTTGCATTGAACATGGGATGGGAACTGACTGACTGATTCAGAGCAAAAGAATCAACCCCAAAAGAGTCTAGGATTGCAAACATTATCTTTATTACCCACTCCATAACGCAGCTTTCACACTTTAAACTACATGATTTTAAAAGACAGATTCAACCAGTTTCTACATGATCTTTTCTAACACACCACAAGCTGAAAACAACAGTGCAAAGTAGATCTCCAAGCTTCATTGAGTTTCTTACCCTTTTTCTCATTGGATATATTTCCGTATATGAGCTCCGTATCTTCAGCAGCGTCTGATGGGAAAACACTTACATTATCAACAGATCAACTACAATCTTGTATTTCAATCATTAAATTATTGGACTTTAAAACTAACCTTATAACAATCATGCTGGTCAAATGTTTTTCACATATCAGAGTGTTGCGTTTATGTTAATAAATTCCAGTCATTCATAAACAAGCATGCATGTATGCACATTTACAAATGACAATTAATTTTCACATTTAACTAACTGGTTAAGTAGTTAATTTGTAATTATATATTATTATAATAAATAGTGTTATTAAAATGCAGTGTCAAAAGAACACTAAACATTTAAATGTTATATGCACGTTTCACATGTTGGAAGCTGGTGTATATTTTTTCAAACCAAATAACATTGTAAACAAACACTGCTTAATGAAAAATGTACATAAAAATGAAATCTGCTAATGTTTTTGTGTAATTTTAATATTTTGTTTGATAATTTTCTTTCTTTTATATTTTATCATTAGAGTATGCTATGATAATTATTTAACTAGTTATTATTTATTTTGTATTTATTAACTATTGTATTTTTGTATGTGTATTGTTAATTGCACCTTGGGGTTGTCACAAGAGAAATTTCTTGGCGCTACACAATGACAATAAAGTACTTGACATTTCAGATGTTTCATGAATGAGGCCAAATGACTTTAACCATCCTATTTATGCCGTGGTCATACTAGAGTACTACTAGCCAAAAACAAATGGTCAAATATCATTATCAAATCTAATAATTTGGTAAAACTAAAGATTTTTTTTCTATACATTCATGAGGCTTAAGGAATAATATCGTTTCAAAAACGTTCTGCCATTTTGCAGCAATTTTAACCACAGGAAGTTTTTCAGATCATCTTTATAACGTCTATAATGTTTCTACTTTTGGTGTAATTGTCTTTGAAACTGTCTGTAAGGGAGTGCAATGACCAAACAAATCTATACAGCATATATAACATATAATCTACAAATCTTCAGAAGATCTTGAGGGATATTAACCAACATGTTTTGCTCTGTAATTGACACGTGCATTGAATAGTACTACATTTTAACCTTTATCAGGTAGTATACGAATTACAGATTCATATAAACTGACCTGGTGTTGACTTGAGCCGTTTCTTCTTGTAAACATAACATACAGTGATGAACAGGAGAATCAGGATCAGAGCAGCGCAGCCCCCAATCAGATAAAATAAAACTATGGAAAAAAAAAAAAAAACAACCACACAAGGTAATTTAAATCAAACTCCAAAAAATGATTTGAAAGGTTCATTCATATCAACTGCAACAGCAGCAAGAACAGAACTTTAACACCTACATGCAATTAATAGCACAATAAGTTAGTTCAAAAAACAGATTAGTTACAGGGCCTGCATCACTGCCATCATTATTATTGGGTTTATTTGTAATACACAGTATTTGTTGTAGCTCAACACTCACACATCGGTGGAAATGGTTCAATTCCCTGAGGGTGGGTTTGATTCGTACCAGCTGATGAGAAACTCGTACCATAAACTGACATCTGTGTAGAGCTGGACACTGTAGAGGTCAAACTAGAGGTCACAGGTGCAGTAGTTGGTTCTGAAATAAAACATAAGCACAGAATCACCTGCTTTCTCTCTTAATATGAAGTAGTGCAAAGATAATTAATTATTTTGAAGAACTACGCAGTCAGTAAAGAGATAATTTGTCTAAATCTTAGCAACCCTGTCAAGGAAACAGTCACAGATCACATTTCAGTTCAAAACTGTACTTAGTAAGTAATATTTTTCATAATGTTTCATTATATGTTTTAGGGGCATTAAACCATTTTGAATTGTAATATTTACCCTCACATCTCATTTTTGGCTTATGAGGAAAATGGGGAAAAAAATAAATAAATAAATAAAAATAAGTAGGGGAAAAAATATGTCCGAATAGGAAAACAAAGAAACAAAAAAGTTTAAAGTTTATTTTAAAGTTTTATTTTTCATTAAAAAGTCTGTTCTAACTTCATTCAGAAACCTTTATAAAGAGTCCTAGAGCAGTTAAAACCATCACAATCCATCAAAATATGCTTCAGAGATACTGCAGTCTGGTATAATGGGATTTGGGGGTAAAACATGATTTTGACGTGTTCTTGACAGGTTTTGAGAAATTCTACATCACTCTTGTCGCTGTTGCTATTGTTTAGCAGATATGTGGGCATTAATGTATTAAAATCTCACCAGGACAGGGTTCGACACTAATGGTCTTCTCTCCATAACTGACGTGGTTCTTCACGCTGCAGCTGATGTTTCCAATAGCTGATGTCTCATTTAGCTGAATGGTAGTGTTTCTAACCATTGGTCCTTGTTCTAACATTATTCCATTCAGAGTCCAGTTGTAGATGATCTGATCACCCTCAGATGAGCAGGACACTGAACTCTGATTGGAGGAGCAGCTGATTGACACTTCCACTGAGCCAATAGGAGCTGGAGGGAGGGACACATGACAGACTCTTTTTGACTCATTATGTCAATGAGTCAATCTCAAGACATTTCTAAACAAAATTTATATCTGAAATAATAGCTAGACTGAATTAAACACGCAGCATAGTTTAGTCATGTGACAAAAATGCAGCAAATTATGGTTTGAAATGCTTTCACTAGGGATGCACCTAAATTTTGGCAACCGAAATTTAAATGGTATGGTGTGTTGCACCGTCCAGCACGCAGGTTTCACTGTCCCGCTCTAGCGTGTGAAGCTCCGCTCTGCTCAATATTCTGCTCTATGAACGTACGTTCCTTCCACTCATGCACCACTTACACTCACTGGAAAAGCAAAGTCTGCTCAAATAATGTAATAATGTAATATCCACCTTTTTCTTTAACATGGAAGTAAGCCTATGGGTGAGACTTCCGGTTCATTATCTGCTTTTAGGAAATAATGAGAAGAATAACATTGTGCAGTAAACGGCTAAACTGTTTGTACTACAAACCAGTGTGCTTATAATTAAGACAATATTATTAAAATAATATGGTGAGACACACTAATTTGCAATTTCATGCAGCAAAACAAGCCATTTGTTCAGCTGAAAATAGCTGGACGCGGATGAGACCGAAAGCCACAGCCATAAAATTTACAAATGGCCGCGTTCGCTCTTACAAGATTAATAAGGTAGATACTTTCCTGTTTGCAATAGCACTACTGAGCTGTAACATGGCAATGTTGGTAAAATGATGTTACCCTCTTATTCACTGATCTGCTCCCCGCTACACTCTGCTCACATGCTGCGATAATAATAGCTTTGTAGGACTATACATTATTTACATATTCAGTTGCATAGAACTGAATAAAAACAATATATTGAATTAATTTGAATGTTTTCTGTCCAATTTTATTATGTTTCTTTCAATGAAAGTGTGGTTATTTTATCAGTGTGTGGTTTTTAAATTCAGTAGCATTAAAATTGAGTTAAATCAAAAAGTTTTACAAAATTACTTTGTCATTTAATTAAAAAAATAAATAAAATAAAAAATATATATTACAAAGCATTTTCAATTTGGAAAAACAAAAGTGTTGCGTTTATAATTTTGGTCAGTGTATATATAAATGATATATACATATACACATACACACATACATACATACATATGCAATATATGCTGCAATATAAGTCTTCATAGAGATTCAACTGATTAATTTGCATGGGAGTGAGATCTTTGGAGAACATGAGATTGGAATAAGTCTGATGAAAGAGTTTCTGTACCTTCAACAATCACTTGAAGATCTCTAGATGATTCTGCACCGTCTGAGTGACTGAGTCTTAATCTGTAATTTCCTGAATCTGCTCTGATCACACGCTTTATCATCAGAGTCCCATTAATGACTGACACTTCAGGTCTGTTTTTATAAAGATCACATTCCTTCATCTTCATCCTGCCATTCTTTACTCTACAAACTGGATCATCTTGTGTGTTGTATATTCTCTTTATTATCTGTAGGTCATATTCACTAGTGTCCACCATCAGCAGTTTGAGTTTGTGTCCCAGAGCTGCGTAACAGGGATCAGACTGATCAAAACTGCAGTTTAACTCAAAACCTGAAGAACAAAACACACAATGATATGCAATCAAAATCTACAGACATCATGAATTAAAATCAGACACAAATTACACAAACATTCACAGAAAAAGTTCAGAAGAAACGTATCAGACTGATCTGGTAAAGCTCATCTTCTGTCATCTGTGTCTCCTCCTGACTTACTACTGATATTAACAATTATATCACTTGTCAGATTTGATTTGGATTAATGAACAACTGTTAAAATACAACATTTAAGAATTAAACATATGAATAGCAGCTAGTCTGTGTGCTCTCACTCATCCTAATGTTAATTTTATTTTACTTATCTATCATGCTTTCACTGTCCACAAAGTTTTTTCTAAACACTTTACGGTTATTAACATGCCATATTCTGATAATGTATAAACTGTCTTTGTCTTGCACTTTCTGTTCAAACCCATTTACTCTGTGACATTTCTCTCTCTGTTAATAATGTCTTCTTTCTGACAGTGACATCATATTTAATGAAAAGACATATGATGAAACTCGTATTTTAAAAATGAAAAATAAAATACATATTTTTTTATTTATATAAATTTAATTTAGTATTTACAAAATGCTTAAACATTCTTAGCACAAGGGACACAAGGAAACACCCACATTCTCTCACAATTTGTAATACTCCACTAATATAAACTGTTAAGAAATCATAAAACACTACGACTAGACTACTGCAAACTCTTAATGTAATACTACAACTTAAATAAAAACTACAGATGTTTTTGTTTCAGAGATTCATGTGATTGATCAGCATCATAAGATGAGTTTGATGTGAAAGTGACTCACATGCAGTAGTTTGCAGCAGCAGCATCAGTCCAAAGATGAGCATCATTTCTCTAAAATCCAGTTTCCAGAAGAGCCCAATCCCAGCAGAAGAGTGTGATGCTGCTTCAGATCGTCTGGACTTTGTCTGTTTGTGTTCTGGCTCTCATGAAGCGTCTTCACAGCGAGACTCACACTGGACTGACACATGAGGAAACATCTGACCGCTTCACTGAGGAAAGAGGAAGTTTCCTTATATGGGGGAAGACACATGCTGTTAGTTTGCATTACAGTTCATCTATCAGACACATTTTCTAAAAAGTGCAAAAAAAATAAATAAATAAATAAAAAAAATGCTTCAGAAGCAACAACACTGGTCATTTTACAGCAGTGGAAATGCTGTGAAATGACCAATAACACAAAATACTTTACAAATTCTCCTTTAAGTCAAATTAAATACACTTTACTGATGAAATGCTTTAGACCAGGGTTCCTCAAATCTTGCTCTGGAGGAACAATCCATTGCAGCATTTAGTACCAACCCTGATCAAACACACCTACCTGTAATTTTCTAATGATCCTGAAGACATCATTAACATGCTCAGGTGTGTTTGATTAGGGTTAGAGCTAAACTCTGCAGGAGAGTGGATCTTGTGGGCCAGGTCCCTGCTCTAGACAGTTCTATTGAGAGTAAACCAGAATCAGGTCTACATGTGGTTGTTACAGCAGGTTGTTTGTAATATCTTCCTCTGAGTGTGTGATGATGTTTATATTGTTTGACTCACATCCAGTCAGTTCACATGTGAAGGAAGAGAATATTCTGATGTTCAGCCCATCTGGACTCGATCTTCTGTTTATGGAGCTGAGACTCTTGGGACACGTTGAGTTTGTATCTGTTCGTGGATTAAAATGAGTTTCATTTTATTTATTTGAACTTAACTTATAATTAAAGCTAAATTATGGATGCATTTTAGTTAAAATTAATAAATGATTCATTAATCAACAAAACATTACCGGATTAAATTAAAACGCCATGTTTATGCTTGCTTTTTAATGGTGGACAAAACACCCTTTTTTTGTTATGAGCGACATCTGCAGGAGGAAACAAGAGTTACAGCTGAACCCATTTACTTAAATGAATTTGATTTCTGCCTGGGTTTTTTTTTTCTTTTTTTTTTTTTAATATGGTTTGTTTTTATGTCTGTTTATATTCATCGACATGCTTTGTTAGATAAAATTTTAATTGCCCATATTAAAAAAATTATTGAGCTAGTGACTTTTGACTGCAAATATGGTTTCAATTTTAAAGTATTTTATTTTCATTTATCTCAAAAAAGTTTTAATTAAGCATTAATTCAGCAATAAGCCCATTTACAATTTCTAAAGAATTACATGTTTCTCAATATTCTATGATGACAAAAATATCTTGTGAAGAAAAATTAACAAATGTGGTTAAACTTAGTAAAAGCCATCTCAAAAACTGCATATTCAAGCAAAATCACAGTCAGAAAACACCAGATGCTGCAAAACTGAGAACAGATAAAACATCTAAACAGGTGCTGTAAATGAAGAGAAATCAACCAAACACAATAAAGTAAAAGAGAAAGAGCAGAAATATGAAATAAACACACAGAATGACTTCACAATCTGACAGATCTGAATCAGAGAAATAAAAGAATTTGATCACTGATGAACAGAGCAGGTTTCATGTAAGGAAATAAAAAAAATCCAAAAAAAAAAAATGAAAGCATAAAGACAAATGAATAAGAAAAAAAAAAACTGGTTTAATTCATATATCCTGGTTTTAATTCATTTCTTGGTTTTAAACAATAAGGTCTGCTGTTGACAGGTGAAATCTGGATTGATGTGAGAATCTGAGAGATTCTGAAGTCATTTCTCATAGATGTGATGATCTGCTGCCGCTCTCATGAATCTTCTGCTGTGTTCATGTCCTTCTCTAAATCCTCTTCTTCACATTTTCTAATTTTCCTGTTTCTTTCCTAAAAGTATCACATAATCATCATCATCATCATCATGCTCGTAAAATTTGTATGTCAAATCCATAATGCATCAGCACAGAATCACCTGCTTTCTCTCTCTAAAACACATCAACACAATTCACTGCTGAAACAAACTCATGACACTTTTCAACAATTAAGAAACCGATTAAGAGAACTGATTCTTTTACATGATTGGTGTCACTGTAGCTTTTATATATACATGGACATTCATGTATTAAAATCTCACCAGGACAGGGTTTGACTCCAATGGTTTTCTGTGCATGACTGACGTGGTTCTTCACGCTGCAGCTGATGTTTCCAATAGCTGATGTTTCATTTAGCTGAATGGTAGTGTTTCTAACCATTGGGCCTTGTTCTAATATTATTCCATTCAGAGTCCAGTTGTAGGTGATCTGATCACCCTCAGATGAGCAGGACACTGAACTCTGATTGGAGGAGCAGCTGATTGACACTTCCACTGAGCCAATAGGAGCTGGAGGGAGGGACACATGACAGTCACATGAATCTTTCTCGTCTCATTATGAGTCAATATCAAAACATTTCTAAGCAAAATGTTTATGTGATTGCTGGACTCATTAAGCATGCAGTGTAGGTCAATCATGTGACAACAATTGTAGCAAATTACTGTTTGAAATGCTTTCACATATTATTTTTTAAACAGTATACAGTAAGCAGCATGCTAGTATTGAAAACAGTTTTAGTCATGGTATATGCAGGATTTTAAAGCTTGAATTTAAAACTTTTTAAGATCTTCTTAAGACCTGCACAAATTAATACTATATGAGTGTGGTAGGACAATGTCTATGGTAACATATTAAAGTGTAAAATGGTTAAAAAGCAGAAGTTTAAAAAAAACGTTTTAGAAAATGATAAACCTCACTTCAAAAGTATCAATTATTATACTCATTAAAACATTTTTTTTCAATGAAATATCATATTAATTAAATAACATATAAATATATTTTATGGTCTTGATTGTTTGGACTTCTATAATGCATTATCAATGCTTGTCAATCCAGCAGTGGTCTGAACAAAAACTGCAGACCGGCTGAATGAAAATACAAATTCATTGTCTGCCAGCAGGTGGCGCTTACGGAACGGCAGAAATACAGCTTTCCCAGTAATGGCAGTACACAAAGTACAGCACCTATCGCAATTCTTGTTTCTCCATCCTCTTGAAATCCTAATTAAGAGTTTTTATGGCATTAAATTTCAGAGGCGGACAGCAGTTCAAGTATTTTCACTCTGCTTTAAAAGTACTTTTCAAGTGTCTTTCTTTACAAAACTTTACTTCTCAACATTCCAAAGCATAATATTGTACTTTTTACTGCACTGTTTCATATTAAATAATCATTTAATACTTAATTACATTAGAAATCTATTTCTTTCTTACTTCTACTCAAGTAGTTACTTCTATTCTGCTTGAGTACAAGACATGTTCATAAGTATTAAAGGTAAAACAAACAACAACTTTTGTTTATAAAATGTAGTGCAATAAAAAGTATGACATTATGCTTTGGAATGTAGTGAAGTAAAGTTTTCCAAAGAAAAACAACACTTTTTAAATTTACTTGAGTAAAGTAAAAATACTTCACTGCTGTTTAACTCTCTTAAATTTGATACAACTAAAACTTCTTTAGACTTCTTAAGGACCTGCAGAAACCCTGTTTAGTACATGGAAAGTGCAGATGACTTTGGCTAAATTCTTCCAGACATTTAATAATGAGCTGCAATAAAAACCTTCACAGAGATTCAACTGATTGATTTGCATGAGAGTGAGATCTTTGGAGAACATGAGATTGGAATGAGTCTGATGAGAGAGTTTCTGTACCTTCAACAATCACTTGAAGATCTCTAGATGATTCTGTGCCGTCTGAGTGACTGAGTCTTAATCTGTAATTTCCTGAATCTGCTCTGATCACACGGTTCATTATCAGAATCCCATTAATGACTGTCACTTCAGGTCTGTTATTATAAAGATCACATTCCTTCATCCTGCCATATTTTACTCTACAAACTGGATCATCTTGTGTGTTGTTTGTTCTCTTTATTAACATCAGGTCATATTCACTAGTGTCCACCATCAGCAGATTGAGTTTGTGTCCCAGAGCCGCGTAACAGGGATCAGACTGACCAAACCTACAGAACCGATCCAGACCTGAAGAATAAAACAAACAATGAAATGTACCAAAATCTACAGACATCAATTAAAATCAGACACAAATTATACTAACATTCACAGAATTAAAACATTCATTAAAGTTCAACTAAAGAAACATCAAACACACTTGATCTCATTTAATTTCATCATAAACACAGATGTTTAACTCTTTTCTCTCGAGTCATTTGTGTCTCCTGACTTACTGATATAATTAGCAGGATAATGAACACCATCATATTACTGGACTAGTGTGTAAAACAAAATAACTGTTAAAATGAGACATTCATTTTATTTTAAAATGTCTGTTTAACACTGGAATATCAGCTGTTTTTTGTATGGCCTCAGTCAAAAAAAGCTAATCTAAATGTTGACTGTATTCAGATTTAACCATCATGCTTTCACTGTCTACAAATGCTTGTATGTTAGGAAGGAAGGACAGACATGAGGTGTGGCCATGCTCGGAATTTGTGCTGTGCATTTAACCCATCCAAGTGCACACACACACACACACACACACGTTGTTTTTCCATGTTTTATGGGGACATTCCATAGACGTAATGGTTTTTATACTGTACAAACCGTATTTTCTATCGCCCTACACCTACCCTACACCTAAACCTAGCCCTCACAGGAGACTCAGACCTCACAAATGTCCCTACAAGGTCAAAATTTACTAGTATTACTATCCTTGTGGGGACATTTGGTCCCCATAACATGATAAATACCAGGTGCACACCCACACACACACACACACACACAGCAGTGAACAGTGAACAAACACGCACACACACACACTGTGAACACACACCCGAAGCAGTTTGAGGACAGCCAATGCTGCGGCGCCTTGGTCAAGTGACTCTCCCCACCTACAATCCCTGCTGGACCTGATACTCGAACCCTTTGGATTACAAGTCCAACTCTTTAACCATTAGGCCACAACTGCCTCAATAAAGCATGTTAACATGCTTTATTGTAAAAAAGCATAAAAGCATAAACTGTCTTTGTCCTGCACTTTCCGGTCGATAGCATTAATTTGTGACATTTCTCTTTTTATAAATAATATGCTGATATTTCTGACATCATTCGATGAATCCTTCCTCAAATGTTTCCGCACAGTGGACACAAAGAAAAAAACAAAATTACTCTCAATTTTTTTTAACACTCCACTAATATATACTTTACAGACCAGAAATACTATGATTAAATCAATGCAGACTCTAAATGTAATATTGCAACTAGGAATATTGATTTAATGCATTAATTGGTCCTATGGAAAAACCTGTCCATCATCTTACATTGATACAGTCGCTCATGAAGCAGAACGATGATGGACTGCAGGATTAAGTTTATTAGAATGCAGTTATATGCCACTAAAATACAATGGCAAAACTGTATGAGTCTGTGTTTTATATTTACACCAAATACCATAGTTTAGCAATATGACAAGAGCAAGAGGGCTGTTTTCCCAAATACCTGCACGATTGGATTAGATGATGTTGATTTTATAAAAAAAAATAATATTGTGTAGGGTTTTAGGCACAATATTGTCAAAATTATTGTTTTGTTCAGTTTTACTAACTTTTTATCACTTAATTAGAAGCACCACAACTGAATCATCATTCATAGGGACTACTGAACAGATATTTATACGTTTATTTTAAAGTGCAAAGTATTAAATGTACAAAATGTGGAAATAAAGCTCTATAAAACCATTTTAGCAACACTGTAGGCCTAAGTGTGTATCAAAAGTACCACAGATACACACACTTTTACTCCAATAATACACACAGTCTAGAAGATCAGAAAACTCTATTGCCAGATCACTGCAGACTCCTAATGTAAGATTATATTTTTATTTCAAATATTGATCTTATGGATCAGCATAATGAGATGAGTTTGATGTGAAAGTGACTCACACACAGTAGTTTGCAGCAGCTATATTGATTTTCTACGGGAAGAAGACTATTTAACGCATTGTGTTCTGGCCACGTCTGTTTGCTTATATGGAGCTGGTCCTTTTAATATCACTTAATGCATTTCTTATTGCTAGTTTATACTGAATTTGGTCTTTATCATCTTAGTCTGTTTTGCCACATCAAGCGTTTGCTGGGCAAGCATAAAAGTTAAAAGTTCGTGCATTGTGTTCATGGTCATATGCTTGCCTTGAAGTACATTAAATTAGTAAACTATATTACAGATTTGATCTTTTAATGGCACTTAATGTATCTTAATACATTAAACCATATCAAGTGTTAATGGTTTTCTACGGGAGCAAAACGCTTAAGGAGAGACTTTGTGCACTGCGCTCATATTCTGCTGTTTTGTGGCCTCAGATTTGCTGGTCTTGTTGTAGCATCTGGACCCATCAGACATACAGTTATTTGTTACATTTAACAAATAGTATTTAAACCCAACAAGCCATATACGCTGGAGCTCTGGAGACAACCCCCCAAAGCAACTAACACCCCAAAAGGGCTTAGTTGCCAGGACGACTATCTGATAAGAGGTTTTATTGCCCAGAGGAATGCACATTTGCCCATGCTACATTTGCCCATAGGAAAGACACAGTGCCAATAGAAATAGACTCTTTCCTATTCATTCACAGACAAACCTTTCTTTGACCTTCCTATCACACATAGCCCAGGTCATTGTGTACAGTATTACTGCATTGTATTTTAATTTTGTCTGTTGTATTTGTATTTGTCTTTCTACTGTTTTATGCATGCATTATGATAGATGACTAGTCGTATAACCCACCTATGCCATGTTTGGTCTCTTTGTATTCGTATTTTGATGATCTAAAAGATGGTGTAAATTAGATGTTGATACCTATGTAACATATTAGTGTTTTAAGAAACCTTAGTAGTTTTGCATCAACACGCAATCAAATTAATATGCAAAATACCATGCTCACAGACAAAGAGTCGTAAACTTTCCCTCCAAAGAAGTAAGTTACCATTGGTTCGTGGACCTCCTGGAGGCACAGCCTCCAGAGAGCTTAAAGGCATCAAACGATTGACCGCCTCCCTCTCTTCACTCTTTTCGTTCTCCTCTTCTGATTGCTGCCCGTGTGGAGGAACCCACAGGGAGCCTGAGCCGGCACAGGGTGTGCCCGACAGGCCCCAACATCTAGAGCTGTGGCTCTCGTCCACAAAGAGCCAGATACTTTCACTCAACCCTGGAATTCATCCTCATGAAATTTCCTCGAACAGACATTTCTCTCTTCCATGTTTTTTTTTTTTTTTTAGCTTTCTTCACTTGTCTCACAGAACCTAAGAGGATGAGCTAGAACTCGCCGGGACTTTAAGCTGCGCCAGGCCTTGCGGCCTTGTCTTTCCATTCCCCAAAGACCACAGGACTTCAGCTGGGTCCCTCTCAGCTCTTGGTTCTTCTTCAATTTCCACATGGGAAGAAACTCCCAGAACATCTTTGGGGTTCATCACTCTTTGGACCCGGAAGAACCAAAACTACCTGATTCCAAAACTACCACTGCTCCAAACCATCGAGACTTTCACCCGAGACTGCATGCGGACACTTGTTCATCGACCAAGGCAATGCAAGTATCGTACATTTAACTAAACAAAACAGAGGTTTAGTACAAGCTGTAGGCAGCACTGATGGTTTCACTCAGGTGGTTAACTGACTTTTTCATAGCTACATTCTCTTGTCTTTCTAACTGCTTCCACTGACCCTTCCCCCATGTATGAATGGTTTCATGTTTGTTTGTTTAGATTAGTTATGTGTTAGTCCTTTGTTAATAAAACTCTTGTGCACAAATTACATGAGTTTTGATTCTGATTCTGCCTTGCAAATTAATGCCCCTTTACGATTCAGATTCGAGCTACATGCTCTAATGCAACAGTACTTTAAGAAAGTTATTTTCTGTGCCCAAGAAAATATAATTTCTTAGAGCTGATATAAAAATTAAACTGAATGTTCGCTGGACGAACAGATTAATTGATGGAAAATTATTTCTGCTACAGTTACTACTAGCAGCTGATATAAATAGTTGTAATTAATCAGAATTAATTGTAACTATTTATATACATTTCCCTTTTGAGCTAAATCACAACATTGTCTTTAAATCCTACAAATGACTTGCAGGACCCTGTATGTTATGCTATTGTTACATCCTGAGGATGTATAATATTAATATTAATGACTAAGGTGTGTTTTCCCTGCCCATTTTGGGTGTGGTGGTGTTTCCCAGTGTGTGCCCTCTGTCTTCCTCTCTCTCTCTCACTCTCTCTCTGCTTGCTTGGCAGTTGCAGATTAGCCACAGGTGGTGCTCATCAGAGAGTGTGCTGCAGAGAAGCAAACCAGACAAAAGAGCAAAGAAGCAATGTGGCGTGAGGTTCACTTCTCCCCTGCTCCAGACCTGTGTTGTCTCCTTCTCTTTATGTAGATTGTGGTGCATTCTCTTGAAAAGTTAACTGTTGAACTATAACTTTAGAGTTTTAATTGAAATCTGGTTGACCAGCAGTGTTATGTATACTGCACACAGTGTGTATAACTTTAATGTAATATTTATTTGTTAAAGTATTAGAAGGTATTGTAATTTTGTTTGATTATTCTAAGCTTAGGTTGGAAGCTGTAGGGAGAGGGTGCCCTTTTATTTTGTACTTGACGTTTATCCCTGTTTTTTGGTTAGTGAGGGAGTTGCGGAAAGCCTTTGTTGTTTATTTCTTTTCTTTTACCCAGGTAGGTTATTTAGTACTCCTCCTATTAGTTAGCTGCTGTTTTGTTTGTTGTTTTGGCCTGGCTCTCTCCTGAAGACTGTTGCTTCCCTGTTTATTTTGTGAATTACTAAATAAAACTGCTCAAACTAAGTTAAGTGTTGTATTGTATTTCTGGGGCAGACGACTGGAGTGATTCCTTTTTAGTTTTAGTTTTGTGACGTCGCAGGTAGCAGAGAGTGCAAGTGGCGATTGCGAGTAACATTGTAATTTAGTTTCTTTTTTCTTGTCTTCACCACCTGGCCACCACCACCGCTTCAGAGACTCAATTAAAAAATAAATAAATAAAATAAAAATAAAATAGACTGCAAGTGACATCACTTGTGGAAGTGCAGTTGTCTGAAAGTGCTGGTCTGAAAATGCAAGTGCATGTCTGCAGACCCTTCTCATTACAAAACTTGTGAAATCTAATGAAACATATTAGTATTTTTCAAAGCATGTATTTTGTAATCTGTCATTACATTTTGAAGGTAACCATCCCAACCCTGTCTATATTAATGCAGAGGTCAAACTAGAGGTCACAGGTGCAGTAGTTGCTCCTGAAATCAAACATCAGCACAGAATCACCTGCTTTCTCTCTCTGAACCACATCAACACAATTCACTACTGAGATCAAGCTGAAACAAACTCATGACACTTTTCAATAATTAAAGAGCCCTATTAACTCTTTTATATTATCTGTGATGCTGTAGTTTTTATATATCCATGGACATTCATGTATTAGAAGCTTACCAGGACAGGGTTCGACTCTAATGGTTTTCTCTGCATGACTGACATGGTTCTTCACGGTGCAGCTGATGTTTCCATCAATTCCCTCATCCAGATCAATCCTGCTGTTTCCAGCCATCAGTCCTTGTTCTAGTATTTCTCCATTCAGAGTCCAGATGTACATGATCTGATCGCCCTCAGATGAGCAGGACACTGACCTCTGATTGAAGAAGCAGCTGATTGACACTTCCACTGAGCCAATAGGAGCTGGAGGGAGGGACACATGACAGTCACATGAATCTTTCTCAACTCATTATGAGTTAATATCAAAACATTTCTAAACAAAATGTATATATGATATGATAGCTGGACTGAATTAAACATGCAGTGTCGGTAGTTGTGAGACTACAATGTAACAAATGACTCTTTAAAGTGCTTTCAAATGTAATTTTTTAAGCAGTATACAGTAAGCAGCATGCTCGTATTTCATTTTGAAAATAGTCTTGGTACATTGAAAATAAAGATGAATTTGGCTAAATTCTTCCAGACATGTAATAATTAGCTGCAATAAAAACCTTCACAGAGATTCAACTGATTCATTTGCATGAGAGTGAGATCTTTGGAGAACATGAGATTGGAATGAGTCTGATGAGAGAGTTTCTGTACCTTCAACAATCACTTGAAGATCTCTAGATGATTCTGTGCCGTCTGAGTGACTGAGTCTTAATCTGTAATTTCCTGCATCTGCTCTGATTGCATGGTTTATTATCAGAGTCCCATTAATGATTGTCACTTCAGGTCTGTTATTATAAAGATCACAATCCTTCATCCTGCCATTCTTTACTCTACAAACTGGATCATCTTGTGTGTTTATTCTTTTTATTAACATCAGGTCATATTCACTAGCGTCCAGCACCATCAGCAGATTGAGTTTGTGTCCCAGAGCTGCGTAACAGGGATCAGACTGACCAAAACTGCAGAACAGATCCAGACCTGAAGAATAAAACACACACACACACACAGTGAAATGTACCAAAATCTACAGACATCATTAACTGAAATCAGACAAGTATACACACATTCACAGAATTAAAGTTCAACTGAAGAAACATCAAACAGACACTTGATCTGATCTCATTCAATGTCAGTAATGTTCATCATAAACACAGATGCTCTGTGCTTTCTCTTGGGAAAAAGTGTCATTTGTGTGTCTTCTGACTTACTGATATAATTGGGATACCGAACATCATCACATGGACAGATTTAACTTGGTTTAGGTTGTAAAACAAAATAACTTAACTGTTAAAATAAAGTAACCGTTAAAATGACAATTTTATTTTAAAATGTCTAACACTAAAAAAATCAAATGTTGATAAATGTTCAAATGTTTTCAAATGTAACTATCATGCTTTCACTGTCTACAAACACTTGCATGTTAACATGGCTTACTGAAATAAAGCATCATTTGTCTTTGTCCTGCACTTTCTGTTCAATTCTTTTAACCTGTGACATTTCTCTCTTTATAAATAATGTCTTGATCTAACATCACATTTAATGGACTGACATCATTTGATGAATACTTCTTCAATTTTTTTTTTTTTGTACCAATGCATTAATATAAACTTTATAGACCAAAAAGAAAGACTATGATTAAATCACTGCAGACTCTTAGGCCTGGTTTCACAGACAGAAATTAGTTTGTTAAAGTTCAGTAAACTGAACAAGCAGCTAAATCATTTTAATATGCGTCATCCACTATAATTACATCTGTGTCTTTAAGACAGGGAGTACTAGGCATAATGGGAAGTTTGTTTGGGTTGTTTCTGCATTCATGCCCGAGATGACGACGACCTCGCTGGTTAAATGTTAGCCAGCGTGTGACTGATTTAATTCAGTAGAACATATAAATATTACTACTACTGTACTGTGACTGCACACTATTCTTACTGTAATATTTATATTACAACAAATGTTTTCAAATGTCCTTCAAATGTTTTTTGATTGACCAGCATAAGATGAGTTTGCTGTGGAAGTGACTCACATGCAGCAGTTTGCAGCAACAGTATCAGTCCAAAAATGAGCATCATTTCTTTTAAATCCAGTTTCCAGAAGAGCCCAAAACCAGCAGACGAGTGTCAGATCGAGTCTCATGCAGCGTCTTCACTGACAGACAGCAGCTCTACTGACACTAGGGCTGGGAATCGATTCCAAAAAGAATCGATTCCTCGATTCCGACGCGTTGGGAATCGAGAGTCGATTCCGTCAGGGGGAATCGACTCCCAATTAGAGCAGTTTTCAGTTCAACAAAGCTTAAATATGGGCAAAAAAAAAAAAAAAAAAACCTTAAATATGGGCGCCTCTCAAACGAACGGGAAATAAAATACGTCGTCAGATTTTAATTGAAAAGATTATTATTACTATTATTACTGTTATTATTGCCGCTTTCCTTACACACCAGGGCATTAACTAACTCACAAACATCAGTGTGTAGAACTGCACCTTTTGGAGTACAGCAGCTTGTCACTGGAGCAGTACACTCAAATGACATCTTTCTTTCTTTTTTTTTTTTTACCCCTAATAGATACGTATATTATTAGTAACTAAAGGGTATGTTTTACTACTCTAAGGTACTAACATGTACCTATTAGGGGTAAATACAAAGATACAAAGATGTTTTTTTAAAGGCTACTGCTCCAGTGACAAGCTGTTGTACCCCAAAAGGCACAGTTTTGATCCCTTATTTTTCTGTGTAACAATTCATCAAACCTTAGAATTATCCACTTAGAACAACAGTAACTATGCAATTTTATGTTTTAACAACAAAGTTTTGTAACAGAGAGCAAATCTACAAAGCTAACTGCAAATACATTTTTAAAACCTCAAAACAGAAATAATATTATTCTGTTTCAATGATGTATCAAAGACAAAACGCATTTCTTTATTAGGAGCGACATCTGCTGGAGAAACAAGAGATATGGAGGAACCAGTTTACTAAAATTAATTTGATTTCTGTCTGGTTTTTTTTTTTTTTATGTGTGTGTGTGTGTGTGTGTTTATGTATGTTTAAATTCATTGATGTGTGCTTTCTGTTAGATTAAATGTTAATTGACTATTACAAAAATAATGAGTTTCTGACTTTTGACTGCAAATATGGTTTAATTTTAAAGCATTTTATTTTCATTTATCTCAAAAAAAGTTAAGCATAAATTCAGCAATGAGCTCATTTACAATTTCTAAAGAATTACATGTTTCTCAATATTATTCTCTTGATTATATATTATTGTGACGCAGTCATGGAAGAATCCGGAGACGTGGGATCCATTTGCAACAACTTTATTTTAGACACAAACGTAATCGGCAGGCTTAGGTCAACAACAGCGGACAGGTGTGGTGTAGGCAAAGCAAAAGGGGTAGTCAGAGTCCATGCAATAGGTCGGGGCTGGCGGCGATCAAAGGGGTTAGTCCGATAGAATAGCGAGGGTCGATGAAAGGCAGGCAGCAAAGATTCACACACACGGTAAGAAGTCCGGTTGGCAACGGGTAAGCAGTCCGATAGATAAACGCTCAGGATTGATAGCATGACTAACAAAACTTCGCGGAGAATAGCCAGCGCAGCGCGCTGAAATGGCCGACAAACAGGAAGTGAACCGGAGGAACCCGGAACCGGAAGTACGGGATTGGTACGGGATTGTGGGAAATGTAGTGACTAGAACTCAGGTGAGGGTTCCCGCTGGCTGGGAACGGAGGGAGCCACAGAGACCGTCCTTGTGACAGAGCCCCCCCCCTGCGAGTGCCTCCTGGCACGAGGAGGTAACCGGCGCCGGGGTCTACCCCTTCCGCGGGGTGCTGGTCGAGCTGGGTGCGATGCATGAAAGTCGGCGGTGAGAGCAGGATCGAGGATGTCCTCGGCGGGCACCCATGACCTCTCCTCGGGGCCGTAGTCCTCCCAGTCGACCAAGTATTGCAGACGACCCCTCCGGCGCCGGGAGTCCAGAATGGTGCTGACTCGATAGACCTCCTCGCCGTCGATGATCAGGGGGGCAGGTCCCTGCGGAGCGGTCCCCTCTAGGCTCTCCCCTCCTTCCGGGCGACCAGCGGGCTTTAACAAAGACATATGAAAGGTGGGTGAGATACGGTATTCAGGTGGGAGTTCAAGTTTGAATGACACAGGAGTTATTTGGCGGATGATTCTGAAAGGACCCACGTACCTGGGACTGAGTTTCTTGCAGGGAAGACGAAGGCGCAGGTCCCGGGTGGAGAGCCACACCCACTGGCCTGGCTCGTAGGAGGGCCCAACCCGGCGTCGTCGGTTGGCTTGAGTCTGTGTACGACGCACGGCCCGTTGCAGGTGGACATGGGCTCGGTTCCAGGTCTCCTCGCTCCGCTGAAACCAGGAGTTGACGGCAGGTAGATCAGAGGGTTCCCCGGACCAAGGAAACAGTGGAGGCTGGTATCCGAGAGTGCACTGAGAGGGTGTTAGGTTGGTGGATGGTTTCCGTATGGAATTCTGGGCATATTCGGCCCATAGGAGGAAGCGACTCCAGTCCTCCTGATGGTCCTGACAGTAAGAGCGTAGAAACCTGGTCAACTCCTGATTTAGCCTTTCGACCTGCCCATTGGCCTGTGGGTGATATCCTGAAGTAAGACTCACATTTACCCCCAACAGGCGGAAGAAACTGGTCCATAAACGAGAGGTGAACTGGGGGCCTCGGTCTGATACAATGTCTTCCGGAAGTCCGTAGAAACGAAAGACGGAGTTGCAGAGGGCTTCGGCGGTCTCCATGGCAGTGGGCAGTTTGGGAAATGGGATAAATCGACAACCCTTGGAGAATCTATCAACAACCGAGAGGATGGTAGTCAGACCGTTGGAGGCAGGGAGATCGGTGATGAAGTCCACAGCTATGTGCGACCATGGGCGGTTAGGTACTGGGAGAGGCTGCAGAAGGCCAGCAGGCAATTGACGGGGGACCTTGGAGGTATTGCACACAGAACATCTCTTAATGAATGTGATAGTGTCAGGGCGCAAGGATTGCCACCAGAAACGGTTGCGGAGCAGGTCGATGGTGGCCTCAATCCCAGGGTGACCGGAGCTGGGGTTGGAGTGGACCTCCGAAAGGACTCGGGTACGTAGATGCGCCGGAACATAAGTTAGGTTCACTGGGCAATCACCTGGAGGAGGGTCCTGGGCATGACTCTCAGTGATCTCAGTCATTATGTCCCAAGCGACAGGGGCCAGGATGACGGAAGTGGGAATGATAGTTTCTGGTGGAGCTGCAGAGTGTTCGGGCTCATGAATTCGTGACAGAGCGTCCGCCTTCGTGTTCTGTGAGCCAGGCCGATACGTTATGTCGAAGTGGAACCTGGTAAAGAATAATGCCCATCTGGCTTGACGGTGGTTGAGAACCCTGGCAGTGCGGATATATTCCAGATTCCTGTGATCGGTTAGAATTGTGAAGGGATGTCGTGCGCCCTCTAGCCAGTGCCGCCACTCCTCCAGAGCGAGCTTGATCGCCAAAAGCTCCCTGTTGCCTACATCGTAGTTCCGTTCTGCTGGGCTGAGCTTGTGGGAGAAATAAGCACAAGGGAAGGTCTTGAGGGGCTGACCCTGACGCTGGGAGAGTACTGCCCCCACACCGGTACTGGAAGCATCCACCTCGACGAGGAAGGGAAGGTTGGGGTCTGGGTGGTGCAGGATAGGAGCAGTGGTGAATCTCTGTCGGAGTTCGTCGTAGGCCTGAGTGGCGAGGGGTGTCCAGGTGAGGCGCGTGTTGCCTTGCTTGATCATGGAGGAGAGTGGAGCTGCCACAGTGCTGAAGTTACGGATAAACCGGCGATAGAAGTTTGAAAAGCCCAGAAAGCGCTGTAATTCCTTAAGGGTTTTGGGGCGTGGCCAGTTACGAACGGCATTTACCTTGGTCTCATCCATGGCGACCCCCTCCGAGCTGATCACGTAGCCGAGGAAGGTGATTCGTTCTTGATGGAACTCACATTTTTCTTCCTTAGCGTACAGTTGATGCTTTATGAGGCGTTGAAGGACCGCCCGGACGTGCTGGACGTGCTCTGAGTACGAGTTGGAGTAGATCAGTATATCATCTATATAGACGATGACCCAACGGTTCAACATATCTCTGAAGACGTCATTGACGAAGGCCTGAAAGTAGGAAGGACTATTGGCCAGGCCGAAGGGCATTACCCGGTACTCGTAGTGCCCAGTAGTTGTGGAAAAGGCCGTCTTCCATTCATCCCCCTCCCGGATTCTGATGAGGTTGTATGCAGATCGTAAATCGAGCTTGGTGTAGATCTTGGCGGCACGGAGTTGTTCTAGGGCTGGAGGGACTAGCGGTAAAGGATACCGGTATTTGACCGTGATGTCGTTAAGGGCACGGTAATCAATACATGGGCGCAGTCCTCCCTCTTTCTTCTTAACGAAGAAGAATCCAGCCGAGGCTGGAGAGGTTGATGGTCGAATAAAGCCCTTGGCGAGCTCCTCCTTGATGTATTGACTCATGGCCTCCGATTCGGGCTGAGAGAGAGGGAAGATGCGTCCTCGGGGAGGGTTAGATCCTGGAAGCAGGTCAATGGCGCAATCCCCTGGCCGGTGAGGTGGTAGTTGGGTGGCTTTAGTGGTACTGAAGGCCTCAAGAAGATCGTGATAATCGACCGGTATGGATTCCCTGAGTCTGGTTGGCTCTGGTGTGGGAGCTACTTGGAGGTTCGGCTGGTGAAGATGCTGCGTACAACGTGGAGACCAGTGAGCGATGGTTCCTGAAGACCAGGAGATAACGGGCTCGTGTTGGTTGAGCCATGGGTATCCTAGGATGAGTGGTGTCCGGGGGGAGGTGATTATGAAGAAACGAATGGACTCTTGATGATGGGGTTCGAGGCAGAGAGTGAGGTCGTCGGTGGTGTGCTCGACTCTTCCTGTTCCTAATGGTCTCCCATCGAGGGCGGCCACTGCTACGGGCGAAACGCAAGAGAGAACAGGCAGGCAGTTTGTTGCAACAAAGTCTCTGTCGATGAAGTTTCCTGCAGCGCCGGAGTCAATTAGCGCTGTGGTACTAATCGAGATGTCTTTGGTTTTAAGAATCACAGGAACTTCACATTGGTTGAGAGAGACATGGTCAGAACTCACCGAGGTGGATGGACGAGGTGGTCGAGTGGGACAGGTGGCTCGGAGATGACCTGGTTGTCCGCAGTATAAGCAGAGATGGTTCTTGATTCGACGCACTCTTTCCTCCACGGTGAGCTTGGTTGTTCCTAGCTGCATGGTTTCGGGGGTGGTCATGGTGGATGGTTGAGACAGGGGCAGGGGCATGTAGGTTCGAGCAGGCTTTCGGGCGCGCATCACGTTGTCAACGCGGATTGAGAGGTCGATGTACTGATTAAGTGGAAGGTTTTCATCACGACAGGCGAGCTCTACCTGGAGGTCTGGATTAAGTCCCTTTCGATAATGAAGTTTCAGGGGTCCATCGTTCCAGCCACTCTGTGCCGCCAATGTGCGAAAATCCAATGCGTAGTCGGCAGCCGTGCGCCGGCCCTGTTTTAATGCCACAATCAGCTCTCCAGCCTTGCTGCTCTCTGGGTTGGGTTGAAATACAGCTTTGAAACTCTGAAGAAATGTAGCAAACGAGGGGAAAACGGGCCGTCCCAAATCCCAAACAGCAGTAGCCCACTCTAATGCCCTCCCGGTAAGAAGAGAACAGATAAAGGAGATCTTACTTTCATCCGTCGGGTACAGGTTTGGTTGTTGGTTAACGAACAGGGTGCACTGGAGGAGGAATCCCTTACACTTGGATGGCGTGCCGTCAAATTTCTCTGGAAACGCTAGTCGAGGGCTCGCGGTAACTGCCGCGGCCGCTGCTGGCGGGTCGGAAGCCGGCGGTGAGACGGGAGGCGTGGCGGCCTGCAGTCCTTGTACAGCTCGAACTAGCTGTTCCGTTAGCGCAGAGAGGTGTTCCAATTGTTGCTGGTGGCGAGTGAGCACAGATGCTTGAGCGGAAACCTCTGACGCGATTTGACTTCTTGTCGCTGGATCCGTAGGTGGCGAAGTTTTCTGTGACGCAGTCATGGAAGAATCCGGAGACGTGGGATCCATTTGCAACAACTTTATTTTAGACACAAACGTAATCGGCAGGCTTAGGTCAACAACAGCGGACAGGTGTGGTGTAGGCAAAGCAAAAGGGGTAGTCAGAGTCCATGCAATAGGTCGGGGCTGGCGGCGATCAAAGGGGTTAGTCCGATAGAATAGCGAGGGTCGATGAAAGGCAGGCAGCAAAGATTCACACACACGGTAAGAAGTCCGGTTGGCAACGGGTAAGCAGTCCGATAGATAAACGCTCAGGATTAATAGCATGACTAACAAAACTTCGCGGAGAATAGCCAGCGCAGCGCGCTGAAATGGCCGACAAACAGGAAGTGAACCGGAGGAACCCGGAACCGGAAGTACGGGATTGGTACGGGATTGTGGGAAATGTAGTGACTAGAACTCAGGTGAGGGTTCCCGCTGGCTGGGAACGGAGGGAGCCACAGAGACCGTCCTTGTGCCAATTATAAAATCTGCTGTCGACAAGTGAAAGCTGGATTGATGTGGGAATCAGTGACATTCTGAAGTCATTTCTCATAGATGTGATGATCTGCTGCTGCTCTCATGAATCTTCTGCTGTGTGTTCATGTCGTTCTCTCAATCTTCTCATTCTCACTTTCTGATCTTCTTGTTTCTTTCCTAAAATCATCACATCATCATCATCACACTATTAATATTTGCATGTCAAATCCAAAATGATGATCATAAATGTCTCTGACCTGACGTGTGTCTCATGTAGATGTGAAAACCTCCTAACAGACCCAACAGAACCATCAGCTGAAAACACCAGACCAGCACAAACACCACAGACACTGAACACACTGAACAACAACAATTAGACAGAAAATAAAACCCATTGTTCATATTTCCAGTAGTGTGTTTGTTAAACTCGTACCACATTCTGATGTGTGTGTGCTGCTGGTCACTGCAGACGTCAAACTAGAGGTCACAGGTGCAGTAGTTGCTCCTGAAATCAAACATCAGCACAGAATCACCTGAACCACATCAACACAATTCACTGCTGAGATCAAACTGAAACAAACTCATTAGGGGCCCAATTAAGAGAACTCACTGTTTTACATGACTGGTGTTGTTGTGGTTTTTACAGATATATAGGTAGATATATATGTGGGCATAAATGTATTAGAAGCTCACCAGGACAGGGTTTGACTCTGACATGGTTCTTTACGCTGCAGCTGATGTTTCCATTGGTTTCCTCATTCAGCTGAATGGACGTTTTTCCATCCATCAGTCCTTGTTCTAGTATTTTTCCATTCAGAGTCCAGATATTGATGATCTGATCATCCTCAGATGAGCAGGAGACTGAACTCTGATTGGAGGAGCAGCTGACTGACACTTTCACTGAGCCAATAGGAGCTGGAGGGAGGGACACATGACAGTCAACACATAACCAATGTCAATGTCAAGACATTTCTAAAACAAAATGTTGAGATTCAACTAGTTAATTTGCATTGGAGAACATGAGATTGGAATGAGTCTGATGAGAGAGTTTCTGTACCTTCAACATTCACATGAAGATATTTAGATGTCTCTGAGCCACCTGAGAGATCAAGAGTTAATCTGTAATTCCCTGAATCTGCTCTGATCACACGCTTTATTATCAGAATCCCATTAATGACTGTCACTTCAGCTCTGTTTTTATAAAGATCACAATACTTCATCCTGTCATCCTTTATTCTACAAATTGGATCATGCTGTGTGTCGTTTATTCTCTTTTGTATCTTCAGGTCATATTCACTAGCGTCCAGCACCATCAGCAGATTGAGTTTGTGTCCCAGAGCTGCGTAACAAGGATCTGACTGATCAAACCAGCAGAACCGATCCAAATCTGAACAAATCACACACACAACTCTTAAATGTAATACTATAGGGTTTTTTCAGAGATTTCAATGTCATTCTTTTTTTTCATCTTTCATTTCATCATCAGCATGAGTTTGATAAGAAAGTGACTCACATGAAACTCAGAAAAGTGTGAGATTGCTTCAGTCACACAATCTCTCCTCACTCTGACAGAAGAGCCCGACTGACACTCATCTGTGCTCACAATAGAGTTATTAAACTACTGTTTTTTTCTGTGAGAGAAAAGGAAGTTGAGATCATTACTGGAGCTGTTTGGGGTTGAAGGTCTTGCATAAGGACAAAAAAATAACTAACACACACATGCTTTTCTTTAATTTTGTGACCGCAAGAAAATTTGCTGTGGTGAGAATGAAAACCATTGCTGAGTAACAAACATCTACTGCGCATTAAACATCTGTCACGACTGCATGTCTGCTATTAACTTTTTTACCCAAGTCTGAATTCATGAGGTCTGACACAAAATCATAATAGACAATGTTCCTGTTACTCCACTGGAAAACTGACCATCAGAAGTTTATATAAAATGTGTTTTGAATATTCCTCAAATTAAACTACTGAAACAAGAATGTGAGTAAAATATACAGGAAAAACAGCTAAATAAACCAGCGACACCTGCAGGCAGAAACTACAACTACAGCTGCACTCATTCCACTGCAATCTGCTTTCATTTAGAAAATCATGGTTAAAACTAGAGATAGAGATTCTTTACTCTTTAGCCTTTAAACAGCTTATAAACTGTAGTTTAAAACAAAGTTGATATGACTCCTGTCTTTATTTATTTTCTCCATTTGAAAACATTCTACATTCTACATTTATTTTGCTTATTAGTGTTGCAGCTGATGCATTGTATAAATAAAATGTTTTATTGTTGTAAAATGAAGATTAAATTTAACATGAAAGATCATTTTCAGCACTTTTTAAGATGACTTAAAGGAGGAAAAACCAAAGTGAAGTCTGGACTTAATTTACTCAGTCACTAATTTGTTTTATAACAGTAAATAAATATCGGTTCTGCATATCGGTTATCAGGCACATAATTCTGCAAATAATCGGTATTGGTTATAAAAAAAAAAAATCAATATCGGTCGATCACTAGTTAAAACTGAGCTTAACCTTAATTATTTGAACTTCCTTATAATTAAAGCTACATTAAGGATTCTTTTTAGTTGAAATTAACACATTATTTATTTACAATTAATGAAAACTTAACAGATTATAGTGATTCATTAATAAATGAGTGAGTAGACATTAAAGCATCAGGGTTCAAATTTGTGTGTTCTTACTTGATCTCGATTCACTAATGCATGGTAAATAATCTATATTTTAAAAATGCCTGGTCAGATTTTGTGGGATTTTGTGCAAAGTTTACCTCATGTTGGTCATTAGCGACATCTGCAGGAGAAAACAGGAGTTGCAGCTAAACCCATTTACTAACATTTTTATTTTATGTCTAAATTCATTGATGTGCGCTTTATTTTAGTTAAGATGTTTACTGATTGTATTAATATTGTTTTATTGAGCGTAAGATGTTTGATTGCAATTTTTATTTCAAAGCATTGTATTTCCATTTTACTCTATAACAAAATTAGGCACAAATTCATCATTTACAATTCTTTAAAAAATGGGTGTTTATCAATATTCTATAATGGCACAAAGATCTTGTGAAGAAAAATAAATGTGTTAAAAGCCATTAAAAAAAAACAGCACATGCAAGCAGAATTTTAAAATCATGGAAGAGAAATTAACCAAAACCAACAGAATAAAATAAAAGGCCAAGACCAGAAAAATGTGAGAACAAACATACAGAATGACTTCATAATCTGACAGATCTGATTCAAAGAAATAAAAGAGTTGTACCATGGTTGAACAGAAGGGGATTCATGTAATGAAACAAAAACACTGTTAGTTCATTCAAAGCAAATTAATAAAATAAGCAATAAAACAGCAAATTATTTAATCAAAGAAGAGCTTCATAACTAAAACGGCAAAAGCATGTCTTCAGACTTTATTCTGTAGGTGAAATCTGGATTCACATGAGAATCAGTGAGATTTATTTCTCATAGATGTGATGATCTGCTGCTGCGCTCATGAATCTTCTGCTGTGTGTTCACGTCGTTCTCTAAATCTTCTCATTCACACTCTCTGAACTTTCCTAAAAGCATCACATCACATCATCATCATGTTCACACTCCTAATATTTGCATATTAAATCCATAATGATGATCATAAATGTCTCTGACCTGACGTGTGTCTCATGTAGATGTGAAAACCTCCTAACAGACCCAGCAGAACCATCAGCTGAAAACACCAGACCAGCACAAACACCACAGACACTGAACACATGAACAACAAACAATAGATAGAAATCAGAACCCATTGTTCATGTTTCCAGTAGTGTGTTTGTTAAACTTGTACCATATTCTGATGAACTCATCTGTGAAGGAAATACTTCAGGGCTCTGAGTGAGGGTTTGATTTGTACCAGCTGATGAGAAAGTCGTACCATAATCTGACGTCTGTGTAGAGCTGAACACTGTAGAGGTCAAACTAGAGGTCACAGGTGCAGTAGTTGGTTCTGAAATAAAACAAGCACAGAATCACCTGCTTTCTCTCTTAATATGAAGAAGTGCAGAGATAATTAATCATTTTGAAGAACTAAGTGGGCAGTAAAGTGATAATTAGCAACCTTATCAAGGAAACATCCAGATCACATTTCAGTTCAAAACTGTAATTAGTAAGTAATATTTTTCATAATGTTTCATTGTATGTTTCTGACTTAAGAGAATCATCATATCATCATAAAATGTATGTGAGAAAAATGTATCATATAAATGATTTTGGGATAACATGTTTGTTTGTTTATAATTTAACGCCATGCCAGCTACTGTTGAGAAACAAGTGAAAAAATTGAAAAAGTAAATAAATTGTATAGGAAACTGCAAATAAAAACAAAAAGGTTTTTTATATTTCTGTTCTCACTTCATTCAAAATTCTTTATAAAGATTCCCAGAGAAGTTAAAACCATCACAATCCATCAAAATACCCTTCAGAGATACTGCAGTCTGGTATAATGGGATTTGACGTGTTCTTGACAGGTTTTTAGAGATTCTACATCACTCTTGTTGCTGATGTTATAGTTTAGCAACTATTGTGGACATTCATGTATTAGAAGCTCACCAGGACAGGGTTCGACACTAATGGTCTTCTCTCCATAACTGACGTTGTTCTTCACGCTGCAGCTGATGTTTCCAATAGCTGATGTTTCATTTAGTTGAATGGTAGTGTTTCTAACCATTGGGCCTTGTTCTACTATTATTCCATTCAAAGTCCAGTTGTAGGTGATCTGATCACCCTCAGATGAGCAGGACACTGAAGTCTGATTGGAGGAGCAGCTGATTGACACTTCCACTGAGCCAATAGGAGCTGGAGGGAGGGACACATGACAGTCACATGAATCTTTCTCAACTCATTGTGAGTCAATATCAAGACATTTCTAAACAGAATTTTTATGTAATTGCTGGACTCATTAAACATGCAGTGTAGGTCAATCATGTGACAACAATTGTATCAAATTACTCTTTGAAATGCTTTCACATTATTTTTGTAAGCAGTATACAGTAAGCAGCATACTAGTATTGAAAATAGTTTTAGTCATGGTATATGCAGGATTTTTAAGCTCAAATGTAAGACTGTAAATATCTTTTTAAGACCTGCTCAAATAAAATGAATACTGTATGAGTGCGGTAGGACAATGTCTATGGTAACATACTAAACTGTAAAAAAAAAAAAAAAGGTTTTATAAAATAAACTTCACATTTCAAGTGTCTGTACTTCATCAGAGTGTTTTTCTTTCGAAAACTTTACTTCACAACATTCCAAAGCATAATATTGTACTTTTTACTGCACTACATTTCATATTAAATAATCATTTAATACTTAATTGCATTAGAAATATATTACTTTCTTACTTCTACTCAAGTAAAAGTAATTCAGAGATTACTTACAAGAAATTACATTTTTAATGTTCATAAGTATTAAAGGTAAAACAAACAACAACTTTTATTAATGAAATGTAGTGCAGTAAAAAGTATGACATTATGCTTTGGAATGTAGTGAAGTAAAGAAAAAAGACAACAACACTTTTTAAATTAGTAAAAATACTTCACTACTGTCTGCCTCTGTTAAATTTGATACAACTAAAACCTCTTTGGACTTTTTAAAAGACCTGCAGAAACCCTGTTTAGTAGTACATGGAAAGTGCAGATGAATTTGACTAAATTTGTCTAGACATTTAATAATCAGCTGCAATAAAAACCTTCACAGAGATTCAACTGATTCATTTGCATGAGAGTGAGATCTTTGGAGAACATGAGATTGGAATGAGTCTGATGAGAGAGTTTCTGTACCTTCAACAATCACTTGAAGATATTTAGATGTCTCTGAGCCACCTGAGAGATCAAGAGTTAAACCGTAATTCCCTGAATCTGCTCTGATCACATGGTTTATTATCAGAGTCCCATTAATGACTGTCACTTGAGTTCTGTTATTATAAAAAAGATCACATTCCCTCATCCTGGATCATCTTGTGTGTTGTTTGTTCTCTTTATTAACATCAGGTCATATTCACTAGCATCCGGCACCATCAGCAGATTGAGTTTGTGTCCCAGAGCTGCGTAACAGGGATCAGACTGATCAAAACTGCAGAACCGATCCAGACCTGAAGAACAAAACAAACAATGAAATGTACCAAAATCTACAGACATTAATTAAAATCAGACACAAATTATACTTGTCAGGCATTCACCACAGTCACCCTCACTTGCCACGTCACCCGGAGCACCACCCACCCAGTCATCATCACCGGAATTCTAATCACGTGCACCTGGAACCAATTACCACTCCCTTTATATAGGACTTGTCTGCCAGTTCCCTTTTGTTGGGTCTACAGTTTGCACCTGGCTCCCTATGCGCCGTCCTCTGTACCTCCATGACGTTCTCATTTCCCCTGCTCCCAGTGTTCATCTCGGCTGTGTCATCGGACTCTGTTACCGTACTTTACAAGGACAGTCAGCTAAGAAACTAATTTCTGTGTTTCTCTGTGTTGTTTAATAAACGCCGGTTTGCATTGTCACTCACCTCTCGTCTCCTCCTGTGTGTGTGTGTGTGACAGAAGACCCGACCTCTCACCAAGATAAGCACCGAGACACCGGCTGCAGCTGTTCCATTCAAGGAATTGGTGAATGCCATCAAGGTGGCGTTAACTCCAACACCCTCGCCGCCATCTGCCTCAGGATGTTCTATGGCCATGCCTGCTAAATTTGTGGGCGAGGCAGCTGAGTGTAGCGGTTTTCTACAAGTCAGTCTCTATATCCAGATGTAACCATCACAGTTTCCCACGGAGAATGCTAAAGTTGCCTTCCTCACATCCCTTCTGACTGGTAAGGTCCTACAGTGGGCAAAGGCCATCTGGAATTCTAACAATCCGATCATCAACTCATATGAACAGTTTACTAGTCACTTCTCCAAGGTGTTCAGTACGGCAACCGGCACGCTCTCCACTTCTGACCAGTTGTTCCGCTTACGACAGGGCTCTTCTTCGATCAGCGAATACACGCTTCAATTCCGCACGCTGGCGGCGGCTAGCGGCTGGAATGAGATCTCTCTGCTGGGAGCGTACCGACAAGGGCTTAACCCGGAGATTCGCACGGCGATGGCTATCTACGCCACAGCCCCACAGTATCAAGGAACTCCAGCGCTTCTTAGGATTCACCAATTTCTACTGCCGATTCATCAAGGACTATAGTACTATCACTGCACCACTGACCTCCCTCCTGCGGGGTAAGCCTAAGAGGCTCACCTGGGACCCCGCCGCCCACGAGGCCTTCCAACATCTTAATCATCTCTTTAGCACTGCACTCCTGTTACATCATCCTGATCCTGAGCTCCCCTTCACAGTAGAAGTTGACGCCTCCACCACGGGAGTGGGTGCAGTGCTGTCTCAAGCGGTCGGTGAACCTCCCATCCTCCATCCCTGTGCCTTCTCACGCAAGCTTACTCCGGTGGAGCAGAATTACGATATAGGTAATCGTGAACTTCTGGCCATCAAGCTTGCCATGGAGGAGTGGCGTCACTGGTTGGAGGGGGCGCTCCATCCATTTACCATCATCACAGACCACAAGAACTTACAATACCTAAGAGATGCTAAGAGACTCAACCCCCGTCAAGCTCGCTGGGCGTTGTTCTTCACCAGATTCAACTTTCACCTACCGACCAAGTTCCAAGAACATACCAGCAGACGCCCTCTCCCGTCAGTCATCACCCAATCAAACCACGGACCCTGAACCTATTCTGCCCTCCAAGCTCATCGTCGGCCCCATAGTCTGGACCATTGACCACGATATTCAGCAAGCCACTCTCCAGGAGCCTGCTCCGCCGGAATGCCCAGAAGGCAAGATCTACGTTCCCAGCTCCCAACGTCTCAACCTTCTGGGCACAGTTCACCAATCTCCGGGCTCTGGACACCCAGGCAGCAAGCGGACCCTCTCGCTCATCCAAGCTCGTTACTGGTGGCCCAGTATGTGCCGGGATATCATCAGGTACGTCCAGAGTTGCTCTCCCTGTGCCATGACTAAGTCTCTATGCATGTTACCTGCAGGCAAACTGGTCCCTTTACCCATTCCGGAGAGGCCCTGGTCCCATCTTGGAGGAGACTTCGTGACTGACCTGCCCAGCTCCGAAGGATACACCTGTGTCCTGGTGATAGTGGATCGTTTTTCTAAAATGTGCAGGTTTGTACCTCTGGAGGGATTGCCGACAGCTATGGAGACCGCGGAACACTTTTTCCATCAGGTGTTCCGTCTGTTCGGCATCCCGGAGGAGATTGTGTCGGACCGGGGACCTCAATTCATCTCACATGTATGGAAGGCATTCTTTAAGTTACTTGGTGTTTCTGTTAATCTGTCATCTGGATATCATCCACAGACCAATGGCCAGACAGAGAGAAAATCCAAGAACTCGGACGTTTCCTCCGGGCATACTGTAGTGGAGACCACAGCTGGAGCAGGTTCCTCCCGTGGGCCGAGTACACACAACACTCTCTGCGCCAAGATACCACCAGCTTAATACCTTTCCAGTGCATACTCGGTTATCAGCCTCCGCTGTTGCCCTGGACGGAGGAACCCTCTAATGTTCCAGCGGTTGACCACTGGTTTCGAGAGAGCGAGAGAGTGTGGGACTCAGCTCATCACCACCTCCAGCGAGCCATACGCCGGGACATGGATCTCGCAGACGCCAGACGGAGGGACAGCCCACGCTACCAACCAGGGGACCTAGTCTGGTTGTCTACCCGCAACCTTCATTTACGGCTTCCCTGCCGCAAGCTGAGTCCCCGCTATATTGGTCCATTCAAGATCCTGAGGCAGATCAACTATGTCACGTTCCAGCTTCAGCTCCCTCCCAGGTACCGCATCCATTCCACATTCCACGTTTCCCTTCTTAAACCGTTCTTTCCCTCTGCCACAGAAACCCCGGGAGCTGAAGTGGAGCCCCCTCCTCCGGAAGTCCTGGACCAACCCTCGGTCTACACTGTCCACCAGATCCTGGACTCCCGACGTCGGGGAGGTCACCTGGAATACCTCATCGACTGGGAGGGGTACGGACCAGAGGAATGGTCTTGGGTCCCATGAGTCATGTGTTGGACCCCAACCTACTCGCCGACTTCTATCGCGACCACCCGGACCGTCCTGCCCCTCGCGGTCGTGGCCGTCCTCGGCGTTGTATTAGGGCGTCGGGAGCCGCCCCTGGAGGAGGGGGTAGTGTCAGGCATTCACCACAGTCACCCTCACTTGCCACGTCACCCGGAGCACCACCCACCCGGTCATCATCACCGGAATTCTAATCACGTGCACCTGGAACCAATTACCACTCCCTTTATATAGGACTTGTCTGCCAGTTCCCTTTTGTCAGGTCTACAGTTTGCACCTGGCTCCCTATGCTCCGTCCTCTGTACCTCCGTGACGTTCTCATTTCCCCTGCTCCCAGTGTTCATCTCGGCTGTGTCATCGGACTCTGTTACCGCACTTTACAAGGACAGTCAGCTAAGAAACTAATTTCTGTGTTTCTCTGTGTTTAATAAACGCCGGTTTGCACTGTCACTCACCTCTCGTCTCCTCCTGTGTGCGTGACAATACTAACATTCACAGAATTCAAACATTCATTAAAGTTCAGCTAAAGAACCATCAAACACACTTGATCTCATTTCATTTCATCATAAACACAGATGTTTAACTCTTTTCTCTCAAGTCATTTGTGTGTCTCCTGACTTACTGATATAATTAGCAGGGCAGTGAATACCATCATATTCCTAGACTAGTGTGTAAAACAAAATAACTGTTAAAATGAAACATTCATTTTATTTTCAAATGTCTGTTTAACACTGGAATATCAACTGTTTTTGTATGACCTCAGTCAAACAAGCAAATCTAAATGTTGACTGTATTCAGATGCTTTCACCATCTACAAATGCTTGTATGTTAACATGTTTTATTGTAATTTGTCTTTGTCCTACACTTTCTGTTCAATTCTGTTAACTTGTGACATTTCTCTTTTTATTAATAATGTGTTGATATGTCTGACATCACATTTAATGTCCTGACATCATTCGATGAATCCTTCCTCAAACTTTTCACCACAGTGGACACAAAGAAACAAAATTACTCTCAATTCTTTTTTAACACTCCACTAATAAATACTTTACAGACCAGAAAAGACTATGATTAAATCATTGCAGACTCTAAATGTAATATTGCAACTAGGGATGTTGATTTATGCATTAATTGATGCTATATTATGGGAAAAATAATGCTTTAAAAATATTAATAATTAACACACTCCACCCCATCCAGACCCGTCCATCATCTTATACTGACACAGTTGCTCATGAACATGATGCAGAATGATGATGGACAGCAGGATTAAGTTTATTAGAATGCAGTTATATGCCACTAAAATACAATGGCAAAACTGTATGAGTCTGTGTGTTACATCTGCACCAAATAGTTTAGCAATATCACATGAGGAAGAGTGCTGTTTTTCCCACACATGTGCACGATTGGTTTAGGTACAAGAAGGTGTTTTTTTTTTTTTTTCCACAAGAAATTAATATTGTATAACGTTTTAGGCACAATATTGTCAATTTGCTCAGTTTCACAAATGTAATTGATTCAAATGGATGGAGTGAACCAGTGATTCAGTGACTCATTCATAAAGACAGCAGCTGCATCCCAATCGCGGTGGAAATTCAAAGTGCAGATCATCAGTATAAACTCATTTAATTATATATCACATTATTTGTATAAAATGTAAAGTGTTGCACATTTTATTGGTACAGAGATGGCTATGTGTATTTTTCTGCAACTGTTTTTTATCACTGTAATGCCACGCCAGCAGAGGGAGCCCTCTCCCATGGACTGACTGTTACCGCTCCCTCTGCTGCATTTTTGGTTATTTCCTGTTTGTTGGCCATATAAGGAGGCCTAAACCAAACAGGCCCTGGCGAAGTATTGTTTTGCCTGTGTGGACTCTAACAAGCGTTTATCCTGATTTCATTGCCTTGTTTTTGTTATTTCCACGGTTTGGTTTCTTTGTCATAGTTTAGCCTTGTTTTTTGCCATAGTCTTGTTTTGCTTCATTGCCATAGTTTTTGCCTAGTTTCATAGCCTTGTTTATTTTGCTACTTTGGACTGCTCACCGGTATTTGGACTCATTGCCTGTTTTACTGGATTAAGCTTTTGTCTTGCCTTCATATTACTGTTTGTTTGGAGATCGACCCTGCCTGTCTTGACTACGCTGTGTTTAATAAAGCTCACATCTGGATCTTACACGCTTCCCTGGAGTCCTGTTACAATCACTTAATTAGAAGCAATACAACTGAATCCTCATTCATAGGGACTACTGAACAGATATTTATAATTTTTTTTAAAGTTTTTTTTTTTTAAAGCATTACATGTACAAAATGTGGAAATAAAGCTTTGTAAAAACTTTATCATTTTAGCAACACTACGCTTAGGCCTAAGTGTGTATCAAAAGTACAACACATACACACCCACACCCACACCCTCTTGACCACTTCAGCTAGTGACAGGATGCATGTCACTAACTGACAAAGTGTCTGTTAAAGACACAATTATAATGAAGTTGTTTGTCCCAAACCTGGTCCACTATTCTGTTGAATGCTTAAAATAACGCTGGTATTTTTAACAAAAAGTGCACATATTTTTAAGGGAAAGTATGAGAAGGCAAATTGGGACCCAGCATCTTTGAGAAGTGATGCTTTACAGCAGCAACAAATGCACATGTACAACTATCCACTGAAATGATATTGTAATGTCAGTTATAACATTGGCATATTTATGACAGTCAATTCAACTCGCTAACTATATAGTGTGTAGGAGACTCCAAAGTCACGAAAATACACAAAACTGCATACAGTTGCTTTGAGTACAAAGATACAGAAACAAACTTGTATAAAATTGACACCATGGAGAGAACAAGGAAGTTAGAGACAGAGAGGAGGAAGAAGGAATAAGAGGCCGAAACACATAATAGTGGAGCTAATACATACACACAATAAGATCAGAAAACTCGGTAACACTTTACAATGCATATGCGCAAATATGCATTAATTCATGCTTAACTAATGCAGAGATAATCATGAGTTAATATATAACTCATGAAGAACTAAACCATTTATTAATGATTATTGCATTAGCAACAAATGAACATTCTATATGATTCATAGATTAAGTAAATCAATAAATTGTTATTAGTTAAATGCGTCATAATGTATTAATTCCCTAATATTTTATTAACTAATAGTGTACATTCATATGTTAATTACCACAATGGGCTGAAGCCACACATTTCATCTTCCAGTTGTCTGCTTTTATTAATCATTAGCTAATGATTTGCAAAGATATCATGATGTTATGACTTTACTTGTTGAGGCACAGAGCTATTAACTAATTGTTAAGTAACATGTCATTGTGGTTATGGATTTAGAATTAGTTAATAGTTCTGTGCCTCAACAAGTAAAGTCATAACATAATGATACATTTGCAAATCATTAGCTAATGAGTAATTAAAGCAGACAACTGGAAGTTTGCGTGTATCTGTGATGCTGTAGTTTTTATACATCCATGGACATTCATGTATTAAAATCTCACCAGGACAGGGTTCGACTCTAGTGGTTTTCTGTGCGTGACTGACGTGGTCAGATGAGCAGGACACTGACCTCTGATTGGAGGAGCAGCTGATTGACACTTCCACTGAGCCAGTAGGAGCTGGAGGGAAGAACACATGACGGTCACCCCTTACCAAAAAAAAAAAAAAAAAAAAAAAAAAAAGTATACTTATAAAGTATAGTTTATTTTATTAAGTATGCTTAAGTAAAGTTCAAGTATATTTAAGGTATACTTTATGTAGTAAGTATACAAATATCAGTGTACTAGTAGTATACATGTAAATGTACTATTTCAATACTCCTTGGGACTAAATTGGCCCATTTTCTAGTATATAAAAACATACTTTTAAGTATACTTTAAGTATAACAGTAGTAAAACTTTGAGTACACAACTAGTTTACATCTATGTTTTTAGTTTGTACTGCAACTATACTAAAAGTGTACTTATATGTATACTGATAGTTTACTCATTAAATACTTGTAGCATTTTTAGTACATTTTAAAGTATAGTCTCAGTAAACTACTAGATTAGTAGTTTTATACTGCAAGTATACTCATAGATTTTCTTTAAGTGAACTTTACATCATACTTTAAGTATACTACTATGTCCCCATTGAAGTATTAATTGTGAATATCTGAATATCTGAACATACAAAACATCAACATCACATCTGCTTGTAAACAAAACATTTTATTCTAGTTTCATGCATTCTTTTTTATAAACACTTGAATGTGGGTAAGTTTCATAAAAAATAAAGAAAAATAAATAAATAAATAAACAACATTTTGAACAAAAGGCTGAAAAAAAGACTAAGAACAAGACCATACACAAGTACAGATCAAGTATATTTAGACTTTTTATGTCAAGTATACTTAAATTTCATTTAAAGTATATTTCTGAGAAATATTTTTATTTTTATTTTTTATTTTTTAAGCAGTATACAGTAAGCAGCATGCTCGCATTTCATTTTGAAAATAGTCTTAGTACATGGAAAGTAAAGATGAATTTGGCTAAATTCTTCCAGATATTCAATAATGAGCTGCAATAAAAACCTTCACAGAGATTCAACTGATTCATTTGCATGAGAGTAAGATCTTTGGAGAACATGAAATTGGAATGAGTCTGATGAGAGTTTCTGTATGTTACAGAGGAGGCTTCCGTACCGCCTCCTCCGCACCACCAGAGGGAACCCTCGCCAGAATACTGATTCGGCCTCATTCGGACTCCAACTCCCATAACCCCTCTTGCCTGGGACTGACACGTCACACACACACCTGCACCTCATTACGCACACACAGTATAAAACACACACGCACACATCACCTCCCCGCGAAGTCTTGATTTGCCCCGGCTGTCATTTCTGAGCGTTATTTGTGTATTACTGGACTGCTTTCTCGTTTCTCACCTGGACTGTTACTCGATTGTGATTCTTCTCTGTGTACCTCGACCCTTGGATTGTATATTGGATTTGTATCTCTGCCGCCTGCCCCGACACCCCGCCTGGTTCTCGTTTCTGAGTCTGTCTATTCCCTGTGGACCCTGTTTGCTGTTGTTTTTGACCCTGCCTGTACCCGACTTCGTTAATAAAAGCTGCAAATGGATCCAAACGCTTCCGCTGATCTGTCACAGAAGACTTCGCCACACGGTGATCCAGCAGCTGTGGCTCAATTGTCATCGGAGCTCTCTGCCCAAGCCACCCAGCTCGCGATGCACCACCACCAGCTAGCACGCCTGACAACACTCACTGAGGAGCTGGTGAGAACCTTGCAGGGCCTGCAAATTACCCCTGCAGCAGTAACTCCTGAGCCTAGCATGCCGCCTCCAACTCCCGCTACTCCTGCCGTCACGAGCCCTCCAGCGCCCACCAGTCCTCGTCTCGCCTTCCCAGAAAAGTTTAACGGCGATCCAACCAAATGTAAGGGCTTTTTACTACAATGTACATTGTTTGTAAATCAACAACCAGCTCTATATCCCACAGACTCGAGCCGTATAGCTTTCGTTTGCGCTCTGCTAACCGGAAGAGCTTTGGATTGGGCGACGGCGGTATGGAGGACCGACACTCCAGTTCACACCACCTTCGGCGATTTCTTGGCACACTTTCGCCAGGTTTTCGAACATCCCGCCGGAGGAAGAAGCGCGGGTGAGGAGTTATTAAGCTTATCGCAGGGAAGGAGAACGGCAGCGGATTACGCCCTATCCTTTCGCACGCTGGCCGCCCAAACAACGTGGGTAGAGGACACCTTAAAGCTGCTTTTCCGTCGCGGTCTTAACCACGAACTCCAGTCGGAGCTGGCGTGCCGCGATGAGGGTCGTTCGCTCAACGACTTTATTGAACTCACCATTCAAGTGGATAATCTCATTCGTACTCGACGCTCCCCACGAAGCATGACCCCGTCTTTCACTGAAACCCACAATTCTTCAGAACCCATGCAGATCGGCAACACTCACCTTACTCCGGAGGAAAGAGAAAGGCGCATGCAGGATCATCTCTGTCTCTACTGCGGACAGGCGGGCCACGCCAAATCCACCTGTCCCATCCGTCCCAATCGTGCGGTGAGTGTAAACACTTCTTCAACCATCCAGCTACCGGTAGTCTTGCATGTCGCTAATCAGACGATAACAACCACTGCATTAATCGATTCTGGCGCCGCAGGAAATTTCATTTCTGCCGAGTTCGCTCGGAAACATAATATTGCCCTCACCCCGTTTTCCTCTTTTCTGGCAGTGGAGGCGCTAGACGGCCGACCCCTTGGTGAGGGGAGTGTGCAGAACGTCACTGAAACCATCCGCATGCACATCGGGGCCCTTCACAAGGAATCTATCCAATTCTACACCATTCAATCTGCTCACCACAAACTGATTCTAGGACTCCCCTGGCTGCGTAAACACGACCCACATATCGAATGGAGAGAGGGGAGATTACTCCAATGGGGCGACTTCTGTCTGAAGAACTGTGTCTCCACCATCCAACCCATTGTCCGCCGCGCACCAGCGCCTCCAGAGGCCGACGTCGAAACGGCCAAACTACCCGCTATGTATCACGACCTGAGATTGGCCTTCAGCAAGACAAAGGCGACACAACTCCCACCACATCGCTCGATTGACTGTGCCATCGAGTTACTGCCAGGACAGTCGCCCCCTAAAGGTCGTATTTTCCCTCTCTCCCAACCTGAATCGCTTGCCATGAGGGAATACATCAGGGAGGAACTAGCCAAGGGATTCATTCGTCCATCCACGTCACCGGCTTCTGCGGGATTTTTCTTCGTAAAGAAGAAAGACGGAGGCCTACGACCCTGCATTGACTACCGCGGCCTTAATGAGGTAACAATCAAGTTCCGATACCCACTACCACTAGTCCCCTCAGCTCTAGAACAACTTCGTCAGGCGAAATATTATACCAAACTGGACTTACGCAATGCCTACAACCTAATCCGCATCAGAGAAGGGGACGAGTGGAAAACGGCCTTTTCAACCACTAGTGGGCACTATGAATACCGGGTGATGCCCTTCGGGTTATCCAACAGTCCGTCGGTCTTTCAGGCCTTCATGAATGACGTCTTCCGGGACATGCTGGACAAATGGGTCATCGTGTACATTGACGACATCCTGATTTTTTCCAACTCAATGTCTGAACACATCCAGCACGTCAGGTCAGTTCTCAAACGTCTTATTCAATACCAGCTCTATGCCAAACTCGAAAAGTGCGAGTTCCACCAAACCTCCACCACCTTCCTCGGATACATCATCAGCCAGGAGGGAGTCGCTATGGATGATAGAAAAGTGGAGGCGGTTCTACGCTGGCCACAGCCCCAGACTCTCAAGGAGTTACAGAGGTTTTTGGGGTTTGCAAACTTCTACAGGCGGTTCATTAGGGGATTTAGCACGGTGGCAGCCCCCCTGACAGCCATGACCAAGCGTCAGACCGCCCGGCTAAACTGGACTCCCGAAGCATTAAGGGCCTTTGATGAATTACGAGCACGATTCACCTCAGCACCCATACTACGTCACCCAGACCCCAATCAACCCTTCATTGTGGAGGTGGATGCCTCCAACACTGGAGTTGGAGCTGTACTTTCCCAGCGACAAGGTAACCCAGCCAAGATGCACCCTTGCGCCTTCTTTTCTCGCAAACTGACACCAGCGGAACGTAACTACGACGTCGGCAACCGCGAGCTGTTGGCTATGAAATTGGCCCTGGAGGAATGGCGACACTGGTTAGAGGGGGCTAAGCATCCTTTCACTATACTCACTGATCACAAAAATCTCGAGTACCTCAGAACAGCCAAAAGACTCAATCCCCGGCAAGCCAGGTGGGCTCTATTTTTCACCAGATTCCAGTTCATTGTGACCTACCGACCAGGGACAAAAAACATCAAGGCAGACTCTCTCTCTCGTCAGTCCGAAATGCCCACTCGTCCCGAACGCCAGGAGACTATACTCCCAGCTGCTCTACTGCTAGCACCAGTCCAGTGGGACATTATTACCGAGATTGAGGATGCCAATCAACAATCATCCGCCCCACCAGAATGTCCAGCCGGAAAGCTGTTTGTCCCGGAGGCCCTCAGAGAGCGAGTACTCACCCAGGTTCACAGCGTTCCCAGCTCTGGTCACCCGGGCATCGATGCTACAATCCATCTCCTAAGGAATCGTTTCTGGTGGCCAACCCTCGCTACGGAAACCATCCAATTCATTAACCGATGCTCTGTCTGCCAGACCTCCAAACCCTCCAAGCATCTGCCAGCTGGTTTGCTGCAACCATTGCCTTTGCCACAACGACCTTGGTCCCACATCGCCATAGATTTCATCACCGATCTACCAAGTTCACAAGGTAACACCACTATCTTCACTATCGTCGACAGATTCTCCAAGGCTTGCCGCCTCATCCCCATTCCGAAGCTCCCGTCTGCTTTGGAGGCCGCTGAACTCCTTTGTAACCAGGTCTTCCGGTTCTATGGTCTCCCCGAAGACATCGTGTCAGACCGCGGACCCCAATTCACCTCCAGACTCTGGTCGGCCTTCTTCAAACTACTCAACGTCAATGTCAGCTTGACCTCCGGCTACCATCCACAGTCGAACGGCCAGACAGAACGCCTAAATCAAGAAGTCATAAGATTCCTTAGAAGCTACTGCTATAGTCACCAATCCGACTGGAGCCGTTACCTCATGTGGGCCGAATATGCGCAGAACTCCCTGACTAAGCCCTCCACGGGCATGACCCCTTTTCAATGTATCCTCGGTTTCCAACCGCCTATGTTCCCCTGGACAGATGAACCAGCCGATCTCCCTTCTATCAACGACTGGTTTCAGCGCAGTGAGGACACATGGAACCAGGCTCACGTACACCTCTCACACGCTGTCAGAAGACAGACCCAGTTGGCAAACCTGCATCGCCGCCCAGGCCCTCACTATACCCCTGGTCAATGGGTATGGCTATCCACCCGTGACCTACGCCTCAAACTCCCATGCAGAAAACTCAGTCCCAGGTATGTTGGTCCATTCCAAATTATTAGACAAATCACTCCAGTATCCTTCCGTCTCGATTTACCTGCTAACTATCGTATTTCTCCCACTTTTCATATGTCATTGCTGAAACCCGCTGGGGGTCCGGAGGAGGCGTCGGAGGAGGAAGCCGGTCCACAGACCTCCCCCATCTTGATCGACGGCGAGGAGGCCTATCGGGTGCACGAAATTCTGGATTCTAGGCGCCGGGGAGGCAGACTGCAATACCTGGTCGATTGGGAGGGGTTCGGTCCGGAGGAACGCTCCTGGGTCAACTCGGATGATATCCTCGACCCCTCTCTCACTGATGAGTTTCATCGGAGGTTCCCGGGAAAACCGGCCCCTCGACCCCGAGGTAGACCCCGGCGCCATGCACCTCCTCGCGTCAGGAGCCGCTCGCAGGGGGGGGGCTCTGTTACAGAGGAGGCTTCCGTACCGCCTCCTCCGCACCACCAGAGGGAACCCTCGCCAGAATACTGATTCGGCCTCATTCGGACTCCAACTCCCATAACCCCTCTTGCCTGGGACTGACACGTCACACACACACCTGCACCTCATTACGCACACACAGTATAAAACACACACGCACACATCACCTCCCCGCGAAGTCTTGATTTGCCCCGGCTGTCATTTCTGAGCGTTATTTGTGTATTACTGGACTGCTTTCTCGTTTCTCACCTGGACTGTTACTCGATTGTGATTCTTCTCTGTGTACCTCGACCCTTGGATTGTATATTGGATTTGTATCTCTGCCGCCTGCCCCGACACCCCGCCTGGTTCTCGTTTCTGAGTCTGTCTATTCCCTGTGGACCCTGTTTGCTGTTGTTTTTGACCCTGCCTGTACCCGACTTCGTTAATAAAAGCTGCAAATGGATCCAAACGCTTCCGCTGATCTGTCACACTGTACCTTCAACAATCACTTGAAGATCTCTAGATGTTTCTATGTAGTGTAAGCTCTCAGGTATTGACTGATCAAACCTACAGACATTTCTCTCTTTATAAATAATGTCTTGAACTAACATCACATTTAATGGACTGACATAATTTGATGAATCGTTCTTCAAACTCTTCAGCACAGTGCATGAAAAAACAAACAAACTTCTTCTCAACTTTTTTTTAACCAATCTATTAATATAAACTTTATAGACAAAAAAACAAACAAAAAACAAAAAACAAAAAACAAAACAAAACAAAACAAAACAAAAAAAACTAGGATTAAATCACTGCAGACTCTTAGGCCTGGTTTCACAGACAGAAATTAGGTTGTTAAAGTTCAGTAAATTGAACAAGCAGCTAAATTATTTTAATATGCGTCATGCACTATAATTACATCTGTGTCTTTAAGACAGGGAGTATTAGACATAATAGAAAATTGTTCGGTTTGTTTCTGAATTCATGATGACGACCTCGCTGGTAAAATGTTAGCCAGTGTGTTGCACTTACTCCCATCCTCATGAAGTGCTTTGAACGGCTAGTCATGCAACACATCAAGTCTGTCCTGCCCCCCTCCCTGGACCCCTTTCAGTTCGCGTATCGGCCCAACCGCTCGACTGATGACGCCATCTCCACTGCACTCCACTCAGCACTCACACATCTGGACAAAAAAGACTCATACGTCCGAATGCTGTTCATAGACTTCAGTTCAGCATTTAACACCATAATCCCCCAACAGCTCACACAAAAACTGGTCCAGCTGGGGCTCAACACCTCACTGTGTAACTGGCTGTTGGATTTCCTCACCGGAAGACCACAAGCAGTACGGGTCGGCAGTAACACTTTCAGCACCATCATTCTTAACACGGGGGCCCCTCAGGGATGTGTGCTGAGCCCCCTCCTCTTCACTCTGCTGACCCATGACTGCACACCATCACACATCTCCAACCTCTTCATCAAGTTTGCGGACGACACGACTGTGGTGGGTCTCATTAGCAAAAGGGATGAGGCCGACTACAGAAGCGAGGTGAGCCGCCTGGCCGTGTGGTGCAGAGACAACAATCTCTCTCTGAACGTGGAGAAAACGAAGGAGATTGTTGTTGACTTCAGGAGAGCGCACACTCAGCATGCTCCTCTGACCATCAACGGAGCGTCTGTGGAGAGAGTGAGTAGCACCAAGTTCCTGGGTGTGCACATCACTGAGGATCTCTCCTGGACGAACAACACCACTGCACTGGCTAAGAAATCACAGCAGCGTCTCTACTTCCTCCGCAAACTGAGAAGAGCAAGAGCACCAGCCCCCATCATGTACACCTTCTACAGAGGCACCATTGAGAGCATCCTGACGAGCTGCATCACTGTGTGGTTTGGAGCCTGCAATGCCTCCTGCCAAAAAACTCTCCAACACATAGTGAAAGCAGCTGAGAGGATCATTGGTGTCCCTCTTCCCTCCCTCCAGGACATTTACAGCACCCGTCTCACCAAAAAAGCCCTCTGTATAGCAGCTGATCCCTTCCACCCTATGCAAAGCTTCTTCAGCCTGCTGCCATCAGGGAGGAGACTGCGGACTCTCCAGGCCAGGACCAGCAGACTGAAGGACAGCTTCTTCCATCAGGCTGTCAGGAAGCTAAACTCTCTCCCGGCTCTGCCTCCACTCCCCTCTTCTGCCCCACAAACTTCCTGTACTGTGACACCCATCAGGCCGTCAGGAAGCTAAACTCTCTCCCAGCTCTGCCCCCACTCCCTTCTCCTGCCCCACGATATTCCTGATCTGGGACACACACACACACACACACACACACACACACACACAAACACTCACGCACTTACACTTACACTCACTCACACACACACCCCCCACCGACCGGCACCAGTCACTTTGTGTAGTATTGGTGCTCTGCTAACTACCTCATACTACTCAATTACTACCCCCAGACTATCTCTAAAGACTATGTCACTTTATGTCACTTTATTACATAAGCTCTTTTTGCACGATATTTCTATATATTCTATATATTATATGTATAATTGTATTTATTTGCATCTTTAAAATTGTAATTTTTGTATTTAATGTTACATGTATGCACCTAGGGTCTGAGAGTAACGCAATTTCAATTCTCTGTATGTCTGGCACATATGGCAAAATTGACAATAAAGTTGACTTTGACTTTGACTATTCTATTCTATTCTGTCATCTATAGCAACTGTACATACCACTTATTTATTTATTTTTCTAATTTTTGTCTATTTATATTTACATATGTGTATTTTATTCTCACCCTATTTTTCTAAGTTTTGTCTATTTATATTTTCATATGTGTATTTTTTTTCTCATCTTATGTTTATTGTCTGTATGTTGTTGCTGTCTCCGTGTACTGGAAGCTAATGACACTAAAACAAGTTCCTAGTATGCGCAAGCATACTTGGCAATAAGAGCTCTTTCTGATTCTGATTCTTACTAAGAAACTTACACCTGATTTCATAGATAAGGCTTAAGTCCAGTCCCAAAATGTAATTCTAGGCTGTTACAACTGAAACTTGCACTAACTGATCTTAAAATTTGTCAGTGCCTTTGTTTTGTCTTGAGATGCACACCAGTAATTTTCTTTTACTAAGGCATGATTTTAAAAAGTACTTAAATGTTCTAATTGAACTATGGCCTAATCCTGGTTTAGTTTAAGCCCCGTACAGTAAAACTGCACATTTTAGAGTGGCCTTTTATTGTAGTGAGCCTAAGGCACACCTGTGCAATAATCATGCTGTCTAATCAGCATCTTGATATGCCACACCTGTGAGGTGGAAGGATTATCTCGGCAAAGGAGAAGTGCTCACTAACACAGCTTTAGACAGATTTGTGAACAATATTTGAGAGAAACAGGCCTTTTGTGTACATAGAGTTCAACACATGAAAAATAGGGGCAAAAACAAAAGTGTTGCGTTTGTAATTTTGGTCAGTGTATTTGCACCTGTAGATTTAAATTACAATACGTATCTTTAAAAGCTTGTTTCTCCACTTCAGCAGCATTTACATAAACCAAACTTAGTAGTTATTTAGTTAGTTTTAAAACTTAGTTTTATTACTTGCTTGATTCTGAAGATTTTTACTGAGGGGTTTGTCCATATATCCTTTGGATGGTTTTATTATTGCACTAGATCTATTTGCATCTGTAGATTTCAGTCACAATACATATTTTTAAAGTTTTTTTTTTTTACTCTTTTGACTTAGGGTGTCTTGCCTTATATACAGTCATTCCAGTGATTTGAATCTGACACACAAATAGAAATCTCGCCCATGAATCTCTATAAAATGACTTTTAAAAACCTTCAGGAACTACAACCATTTATGTGGAAATAAAACATGACTCTGTTGTGATGCAGGATGGAAGATGTGGACGAAGAAAAAATACAGAGTGGTGCATCGTGATGTCCATTGCTTGGAGCTGGAGAAAGGATTTCATCACCATCAGACGGATAGAGTTCGCTAAAACAGAACGCTAGGTATGTCGGTTAAACTCAGAAAGAGGAAGTTAAATAAACCGGTGAGTTAATGCTGTGAGGTTAGTCTAATTTTATCTGAGTTTCTTCTGAAAGACCCCGATGTTGCTGTGTAGAATAAGATGCAAGCGTGATGATGGTGGTAGTGATAGCAAAACAGTGAAAACCACAAAAAAAGCAACACATTTAAATGTGTTGCTGTCACACCCTTTGGACTGTTTTGTTTGTTTTTCCCCGTGTATGCCCTTATTTGGTCTTGCTGTTCCGTTTCTAATCATTACGTTACTGTTTGATTGTTTCACCTGTCTCCCCCTGATTGGTTAGTCTGTGTATTTAAGTTTGGTTGTGTCCACAGTTGATCGTCGGTTCTTAACGTCATATCAGTCCATTTACGTTGTGTTTGCGTTTGTTTTCCTGCTGTTCCTGTTCCCTGTGGATCATATTAATAAACTCTATGTTCTGGATCTCCTCGCTCCTCCTCCTCATTCCCCGCAAACCACGCCGTGACAGAAGAACTGACCAAACAAAATGCTCTGGGCTGAGGATTTCCTGATGAATATCCAACAGGCGGAGAGGCCGTTGGAGCACTATGTGGAGGAATTCCTGAGCGTTGTTCATCTGGTGAGTTGGAGCGACGCCATGATCAACGCGTTTTCAAATGGGGCTAAACGATGACAAACTGTTTTGTTCCATAACTCCTGACGATTGCCGCAAATCAGTTGCGGAATTTATCAGTCATGTCCTTGCTCTTTGTCATTCCAATTTCTTTGTTGATGTGGAAGATTCTAATCTTCCCCCCATTTGTAAACACGCGGCCGCTCCAGCTCACCACCAGCCAGCGTCCTCCACGTGCTGCTCCAACGAGCTCGCTCCCTCCGGTCCTCCCTTGCTCAACCCCGTTCTCCATAGCTCCTCCCTCTTCCTCAGCCCAGAGCCCGCGGCCAGCTCTCGGACTCCAGCCACACCCCCGCGCTCTGGATCAGCTACTGGCAATATGGCAAGCCATATATATATATTAAGGATTATATGGATTTATATGAATTATTATCTCCTGTGTCTCCGCTGGTTCTGTCCAGCTCTCCTTCTTCTCCGCTGGTCCCGTCCAGCTCTCCCAAGCCTCCACTGGTCCCATCCAGTCCTCCAGAGCGCCCTCCAGAGCCCGAGCTGCCTCCAGCATGCCCGCCAGAGCCCGAGCTGCCTCCAGCGCACCCTCCTGCGCGCCCTCCAGAGACGGAGCTTCCTCCAGAGTGCCCTCCAGAGCCGGAGCTGCCTCCAGCGTGCCTTCCAGAGCCCGAGCTGCCTCCAGCGCACCCTCCTGCGCGCCCTCCAGAGACGGAGCTTCCTCCAGAGTGCCCTCCAGAGCCGGAGCTGCCTCCAGCGTGCCCTCCAGAGCCCGAGCTGCCTCCAGCGTGCCCGCCAGAGCCCGAGCTGCCTCCAGAGTGCCCTCCAGAGCTGGAGCTGCCTCCAGCGCGCCCTCCTGCGCGCCCTCCAGAGACAGAGCTTCCTCCAGAGTGCCCTCCAGAGCTGGAGCTGCCTCCAGCGCGCCCTCCAGAGCCCGAGCTGCCTCCAGCATGCCCGCCAGAGCCCGAGCTGCCTCCAGCGCACCCTCCTGAGCCCGAGCTGCCTCATGCGCCCTCCAGAGCCCGAGCTGCCTCCAGCGTGCCCGCCAGAGCCCAAGCTGCCTCCAGCGCGCCCTCCTGCGCGCCCTCCAGAGACGGAGCTTCCTCCAGCGCACCCTCCTGAGCCCGATCTGCCTCCAGCACGCCCTCCAGAGCCTGCGCCCTCCAGAGCCCGCGCTTCCTCCAGAGCACCCTCCAGAGCCCGCGCTTCCTCCAGAGCGCCCTGCAGAGCCCGCGCTTCCTCCTGAGTGCCCTCCTGAGCCAGCGCCTCCCGAGTGCCCTCCTGTGTCAACGCCCCCTAAACCCGGCATTCCTGTGCTCTCCTGGGCTGACTATGCCTTAAGTTCCCCCAAGAAAATTTTGGGGGGGCTACCCCCCGATCAGCCATGGCCAGCTGGACTGTCTACTCGGCCATGGTCTCCCGAGCTCCCTGATCTACCATGGCCACCTGGACTGTATACTCGGCCATGGCTTCCCGAGCTCCCTGATCCGCCATGGCACCCTGCACTGTATACTCCGCCGTGGCTCCACAAGCTCCCTGACCCGCCATGGCACCCTGCACTGTATGCTTCGCCTTGGCTCCCTGAGCTCCCTGATCCGCCCTGGAGGCGTACCTCCACTCCCTCCTGTGTCTGCCCCGCACGAGCCTCCAGGGCTGTACTGTCCATAATGTATGATGTAAATGAAAAAAAATCTTTATATGCGTAGAGCTAGAACATAATGAGATTAAATAAATCTATTTACATTTAGAGTTAACATTTAGATTTTATATATTTTGTAGCATCTGGACCCATCAGACATACAGTAATTTGTTACATTTAACAAATAGTCTATAAACCCAACAAGCCATAAACGCTGGAGCTCCGGAGACAACCCCCCAAAGCAACTAACACCCCAAAAGGGCTCAGTTGCCAGGACGACCATCTGATAAGAGGTTTTATTGCCCAGAGGAATGCACATTTGCCCATGCTACATTTGCCCATAGGAAAGACTCTTTCCTATTCATTCACAGACAAACCTTTCTTTGACCTTCCTATCACACATAGCCCAGGTCATTGTGTACAGTATTAATGCATTGTATTTTAATTTTGTCTGTTGTATTGTATTTGTCTTTCTACTGTTTTATGCATGCGTTATGATAGATGACTAGTCGTATAACCCACCTATGCCATGTTTGGTCTTTTTGTATTCGTATTTTGATGATCTAAAAAGATGGTGTAAATTAGATGTTGATACCTATGTAACATATTAGTGTTTTAAGAAACCTTAGTAGTTTTGCATCAACACCCAATCAAATTACATATGCAAAATACCATGCTCACAGACAAAGAGTCGTAAACTTTCCCTCCAAAGGAGAAAGTTACCATTGGTTCGTGGACCTCCTGGAGGCACAGCCTCCAGAGAGCTTAAAGGCATCAAACAATTGACTCTCTTCTCTTTTCGCTCTCCTCTTCCAATTGCTGCCTGTGTGGAGGAACCCACAGGGAGCCTGAGCCGGCACAGGGTGTGCCCGGCGTGCCCGACAGGCCCCAACATCTAGAGCTGTGGCTCTCGACCACAATGAGCCAGACACTTTCACTCAACCCTGGAATTCATCCTCACGAAATGTCCTCGAACAGACATTTCTCTCTTCTGCGTTTTTTAGTTTTCTTCACTTGTCTCACATGAGTTCTTTCAGAACCTAAGAGGATGAGGAGGATGAGCTAGAACTCGCCGGGACTTTAAGCTGCGCCAGGCCTTGCGGCCTTGTCTTTCCATTCCCCAAAGACCACAGGACTTCAGCTGGGTCCCTCTCAGCTCTTGGTTCTTCTTCAATTTCCACATGGGAAGAAACTCCCAGAACATCTTTGGAGTTCATCACTCTTTGGACCCGGAAGAACGTGATCGTGATTCCAAAACCACCACTGCTCCAAACCATTGAGACTTTCACCCGAGACTGCATTCGGACACTTGTTCATCGACCAAGGCAATGCAAGTATCGTACATTTAACTAAACAAAACAGAGGTTTAGTACAAGCTGTAGGCAGCACTGATGGTTTCACTCAGGTGGTTAACTGACTCTTTCATAGCTACATTCTCTTGTCTTTCTAACTGCTTCTCACTGACCCTTCCCCCATGTATGAATGATTTCATGTTTGTTTGTTTAGATTAGTTATGTGTTAGTCCTTCGTTAATAAACGAAGTAGTGATCTTGTGCACAAAATACATGAGTTTTGATTCTGATTCTGCCTTGCAAATTAATGTCCCTTTATGATTCTGATTCGAGCTACATGCTCTAATGCAACAGTACTTTAAGAAAGTTATTTTCTGTGCCCAAGAAAATATCATTTCTTAGAGTTGATATAAAAATTATACTGAATGTTCGCTGGACAAGGAGATTAGTTGATGGAAAATTAATTCTGCTACAGTTACTACTGGCAGCTGATATAAATAGTTGTAATTAATCAGAATTAATTGTAATTATTTATATACATTTCCCTTTTGAGCTAAATCGCTACAATTTACACACACACACATCTTTCCTACTATATTTTACACTGAAATTTAATTGGCTGTTTTAAGTAAAAATAACATTTGGTGAAGTTTAAAATATTTAGTTACTCTTTTAGTTTTGAGTATTTAAATAAGATACTGAACAAAATAATGCTATTAATTTTTTTCTGAGGAACATTATTTTTGTTCACACAAAATAAGCGAAAAGAAAGTCACAGAGGACATGAGGGTGACAAAATGACAGATTGTTTGTAAATTATCACTTTAAGCAGAACAGACATGCAAACACTTGTTTGCATGTCAGATAAAATAGAGAAGGAAGCCTGCATTACTTTAATGATAAATGGAGCGCTACTTACAGCTGTAAAGCATAAAAAAGAAACGCATTTATGTAAATGGGTCAGTGTGCGTGCACACAAATAACATGTACACACCTCATGCTTTAAAAATAAATCCTCACTTCAGTTTCCTGCTTTCAAAACATATTCAGCCTATTAGTGCAGCATCACATCCATCAAATAAAGAGATCACTATCTTGTCACACTATCTTTGAGGCAGCAAACAGAAGTAGTTTATAAAAGTTCACACTTATCTCGATGAGTGTGAAAAACTCATGATCCAAGAGAATGAAACACAATCAAACTTCAGAAAAATCAAATGAATTAATTCCTTTAAATATCCTGAAAGGACTTTTTCCTTTTTCATCTTCTCATGAAAGTGTGTTTACAGCTGTGCAGATAACATCAGGACCTTTTTCTGTGTATTTGTTAATCATTAGCGGTTATAAAGTGACACTGCTGAAGGAGGAAGAAGATGCAACAGTGTCACTCGCAGCAAAAACACGCTCAAAAATACTCATCCAACAGATACTACTCTTTCTTTGTAAAAAAAGAAATCTTTTCTTTGAGTGCCTAAAACTATACATTTCTTAAAAATTGTACATTCTTTTGCCTGAAATAAAATAAACATTAACTGAAATTGTTTTTTTGTATAACTTTTTAAATATTTTATTTCAGCTAGTTGCCTGAAGGCAACATTTCTCATGAAATAAAAGTTCATAAAAAAACTATATTGACATAATTAAAAAAAAAAACAAAAACAAAAAAAAAAACTAATCAAAACAAGAATAAAAACCCATTTTAAAATATTAATCAAAACTATAATAGTACATCAATGATACTAAAATAATAAAATGATCCTGCTTGTGTGGATTTATAAGATTTTTAATCTTAGAGATATTTTACACTAATAAATATAATAATTTAAGTCTATTAATTCATTCATATGCAGTCCAGAAATAATCACTTGAAATATGGATCAAAGATGCAAAGGGGTATTCAAGCATCAAAACAATAAAAGTTTTATACAGCTTTAAATTTCCCCCTAGATTAGAAAACGTCCTGTTTAAAGAAATTTTTCTGAGCAAAAAATGACCATCATCCATTTTTACCATGATTTACAAAAAAGGTAAACCATGTACATTTCAGTGTAATAGTAGTTCATAACCAAAAAAACTTGCAAGGCAAAACAAAAGATTAAGAGTCTCTATTTATGGACCACAGTTCAGCCCCAAAAATACTGATCACTTTTTTTTTTACCACTGTCCTTTAGATCAATTTGTCAGCAAAATGTTTTTTAACATTTAAAATGTAAATAAATATATAAATAAAAGTATTCTTCTTTTATTAAGTACAGGTCAGAATAAATATAATTCATTTTTACATAAATATGAATGATGATGGAACATTATTTCACCCATATTTTGATATTTTATTTTTAAGTTATCTGAAACATTAGACTTGCTTTTAATTTGCCTTTTGTGTATATAAAATCACTTTTGCATTTTTAATTTGAAAATGTGATGTCTCGTCTTTGACCCATATTATATATATATATATATATATATATATATATATATATATATATATATATATATATATGCATGTAGATGACCGAGATGCCCACGACATTCAACTATTGCACTCAGAAGGCATGAGACGTTTCTGCAGGAAGTCACATGACATGATCAGGAAACCACATTTAAATAATTCACCCCAGATCATGCTATGATTTTCCCAACCCACCATTTATTTCAAAAGGTTAAAAACAGATAAAAATAAAACACTAATCTACAGTGTTAAACAATGGTTTAATCAACCTTACATTTATAAACATGTCAAGCTACAGGAAGTAGCATCACCATAATACACCAAAAAACACACTCAATCAGCTTGTAAAACAGAAAAAGAGGATCAGATGGGTGCACTATACAGTATGAATGCAAATAAAGCTTAATACTTATATATCCAACTTTATATAAAGATATATAATAATATATAATATATATATAATAATAATATGTGACCCTGGACCATAAAACCAGTCATAAGTAGTACGGGTATATTTGTAGCAATAGCCAACAATGCATTGTATGGGTCAAAATGATTTTTCTTTTATGCCAACAATCATTCGGATGTAAAGTAAAGATCATGTTCCATGAAGATTTTTTTTAAATTTCCTACTGTAAATATATCAAAACTTAATATGCACTGCTAAGAACTTCATTTGGACAACTTTAAAGGTGATTTTCTCAATATTTAGATTTTTTGTAACCTCAGATTCCAGATTTTCAAATAGTTGTATCTCGGCCAAATATTGTCCTATCCTAACAAACCATACATCAGTGGAAAGCTTATTCAGCTTTCAGATGATGTATAAATCACAATTAAAAAAAAAATAACTCTTGTGACTGGTTTTGTGGTCCAGGGTCACATATATTTAATTTTAATTACAGCATACAGTATGTATGGAGTATATGCATGTATAACTAGCAGTTTATATACACACACACACGCACACAAACACACACGCACACAAACACACACACGTTTGTTTTTGTGAATTGTGGGGACTTTCCATAGACTTCTATAGTTTTTATACTGACCAAACGATATTGCCTATCCCCTCACCCAACCCTAACCCTAACCCTACCCCTTACAGAAAACATGTCTGCATTGTTACATTTTCAGATAAACATCATTTACTATTTTTAATAATTTTTTTACATTTTTTACCACAGGCCGGTCCCCACCATGTCAAAAATTTCAGGTTTTACTATCCTTGTTGGGACATTTGGTCCCCACAATGTAGCAAAAACAAGTACACACACAGACACACACACACACACACACACACACACACACACACACACACACATACATATATATACATATACGCTGTAAAAAACAATTTGTTGAGTCAACTTAAGATAATTTGTAACCTGGCTGCCTTAAAATTTTAAGTTCAGTCAACTCAAAAAAAGTTTATTCAAATTGAAATGTTAAATTATACTAAGTGACAACTTAGATATTTGAGTTGAATCAACTTAAAATTAAGGCAGCTGGGTTACTTACCCATCTGTTAAGTTTAGAAAACACAAATATCTAAGTTGTTACTTAGTACAACTTAACATTTCAAGTTGACTAAACTTATTTTAGTTGACTGAACTTAAAATTTTAAGGCAGCGGGGTAACAAATTATTTTAAGCTGACTCAACAAATTGTGTTTTTTTATTTTTTACAGTGTATGTAGTAGTCAACATTTGAAATGGATCAAAAAAGTTCTAAAGTACTAAGAAAAGAACTGGTATTGTTTCGGCTTTAGGACAACTTTGAACGTTTTTGATCCACTTCAAATGTGATCCACTTCAAAAAAATGTTTCCATCGTTTTAGTATATCTAACTTTATTCACATACATATAGTACACTCATGTAAAGCACTATATATACATACACTGTCAGAAAAAAAGGTACAGTTCTGTCGCTGGGGTGGTACCCTAGGTACAAAGTGAAAAGGTACAAATATGTATTTTTAAAGTACTAATATGTACCTTTAAGGTATCAATATGTATCTTTAAGGTACCAATATGTACTTTCAAAGTACTAAAATGTACATTTAAGGTACTAATATGCACTGTTTAGGGGTAGGTAAGGTTCAAAGATGTACCTTTTCACTTTTGTACCTTAGGGTACCGCCCCAGCCACAGAACTGTACCTTTTTTTCTGAGCGTGTAATATAATATAATATAATATATATATTATATATATATATATATATATATATAAATAATAGAGAGAGAGAGAGAGAGAGAGAGAGAGAGAGAGAGAGATCGCTTTACATGAGTGTACTATATGTGTGTGAATAAATTTAGATATACTAACACAATGGGAAAAAAATTGCTGTAGAAACCATTTACATTTAGAAATGATCAAATTTCACAAATAATTACAAAGAAATTACCTAAAATGAGAACAAAATGTGAAATATTGAAGTAAAAAGACTGACATAGTATTTTTAGTAAATGTATTCCAATAATCCCTTGTATTTATTTACAAAAAAAAAAAAAAAAAAGAAAAAAAAAAAGTTGTTTCATATTCAGCATTATATAAAGAGTTGGACAATAATATATATATATATATATATTTTAAATAATAAATTAATACAATTGATTTTTAATTTGATTTTTCAATGAAAGCAACAAAGATGAGTACATTTATATTTCTGCTTTTAGCAGATGCTTTACTGTGAATTCAAGTTATTAAGATTTTATGTTGGAATTGAACCCTGGACTAGTTTAGACGGTAAAAACAACACCGTTTACTACCAACCGACACTACAGGACTTATGTGAGTGAAAAATTTAAGACATCATTATTGCAATACTTATTTGTAAACAGAGGCGTTTAGAAACAACGTGTGACTGCTTCAACTCACTCCAGACGGCCAAATGCAGATATTTGACATATTTTAACCCCTAAAACTAGTCTATAGTAGTCAACATTTAAAGTGGATTAAAACCTTTCATCAAAGTTGCCCTAAAACCAAAACAATACCTGTTCTTCTTGTCTTAGGACAACTTTGACAAACTTTTTTGATCCACTTCAAATATTGACTACTGTATATTCTAGAACTCGTGTTGGTTTCACACTGAATGGCAGCGCAGAAGCTGTGTGTATGCGGAGCGGGAGCAGCACGCGCCCATTGTGAACCGCGGTTTGTGTACTGCAAATACAGACGAGTATCGCTCATTCGGTCACGCTTTTCAGGTGTTCTCAGACAACTGTTCGTCAGGTGCTTTGATTTATGATATGGGCAGCATGCTGTGATGCGGCCGTGTTCCCCTCTGTCCCACACACACGTGCATAGGGGCTAACATGCTGTACATAGGTAGTTTACAAGATAAAAAATAATCTTAAAGTTAATAAATGCCTTTAGTTTTAATAATTTATACAGGCCTTTTAAATTTGGGCAGTAACTCCTGGCAGTGATGTGTTTTCCTGTAGTTGATTCTGTGCAAACTCTAATATTTAATGTAGATTTAAGTACCAAATGAGAAACGCTAAATTATTTAATAAATCGTCTTAATGATTCCCAATTTGGTTTAAGATAATTAAAGCAACGGTTTTTCAAAAACGAAAAGAATATGTAAAAGTATATTATTTGGGGTAAAAATCGCCCATGCTGTTGGGGCTACACTGCAAAAGATGATTTTCTTCCTTAGTATTTTTGTCTTGTTTTCTAGTATAAATATCTAAGAATTCTTGAATCAGGATGCATCTACTTACATTTAAGTAAAATGCCAATGGGGTAAAAAAAAAAAAAAAAATCTTAAATGAAAGATTCATTTTTAAAACATTTTTTTTTCCTGCCCCATTGGCAGATATTTTTGCTAATTTTAAGTCATTTTACTTGTCCAGTAAATGTATCCTGATTCAAGTATTTTTAGATATTTATACTAGAAAACAAAAATACTAAGAAAGAACATTTTTTTGCAGTGTAAAGGCACAATAATTTACAAGATAATTAATAGATGACTGACTTTTACATTTGTTGACATGACATGGTTAGATTCAGATGGTAAATATCATATATTATGTTGGGTGTCCACCATTATAATCACTACGTTTATAATGAAACCATCAAATTTAAAAAACATGATATTTAACATATCACATTAAAATAATAATAATAATAATTTGTTGTTACTACTGTAAATCTATATTAAATTATTATGGGATCTCTTTCAATGCTTTCAGAATCTTCACTTTTTTAAAAATTTTGTTCCTGTATTTTAAAATATGTTTTATTAACGTATTTGAATGACAGTAGCCTATATTATTTTAGCTAAAGTGTATACTGTGTGCTTTTACCCCGTGATTGTGATACATGATTTTAAGGTGAAAGTGTTATTTTTCATGTTAATCAGGTCCATTTTGATCAAGAACTATGCACTGTGGCTTTAATCCAGTGTAAGCGGCGCAGCAAAAACAGACTTGGCGCTGAAACGATCCCAGCACTGCCGCTTCTGCTCTGCTACGCGCTGCTGCGCCGCCTCTGCATGCCGTGTGAATGTTCTAGCAAAGCTCCAATTTTCTGTAACTTCTGAATTTCAGTTGCTTTGAAATGTTTCAATAATTCAAAATCACCAACGGCTGTGTTTTAATGACTTGAGCACTTGTGCACATCGATAACCTCCTTGTGTTTCACGATTATAAGACGTTCATTTAAGCCCTTTCTTGCTGTCATATAGTATAAATTTTCCAAAGTCAAATTTAAGTGAACATAAGTGCTTGATTTTCCCAGTGCAATCAGTCATGAGTTGTTGTTGTGAAACTAGCGTTTCACTACCTGCGAGTAAATACAGTCCTCCTGAGGCTGCAGAGCTTTCGAGCGGTTCGGAGTGAACGTCACCTTGCCGCCGTCCTCCTCCTTCCTTTCCTTCCTTTCCTTCCTTTCCTTCCTTTCCTTCCTCTTTGTCTGCTGTCTGACCGCGGCGTGTTCCGCATCAGCGGTCGGGAGCGATTCTGCGGACAGAAAGGAGAAACGATGACATGCTAAATAGCTGTTAGTTACTGTTAGTCTACCGCAGAAATAGCTTTAACACAACTGCTACATGACAAATGAAGCTTTTCAGGAATTAAACTGAGATTTTACTGAGAAAGTAGCTAACACTAATGATAAAAAAAAGACTAGTGATGGGAAAGTCAGATCAGTTTAATAACTCTAATTCTCAATCAATAAAAAGAAAAAGGTTGCATTTTCAAATCCCTTATCTTTACACAATCTTTGATCATATTCTACATTAGAAAGTCATTATATTGCAGCAAAAGATAAACATGGATATTCACTTCATGAGCCTTTTGTTCATTTGTAACAGGACAGACGAAATTAACAAATCATTCATGAACCAACCCATCACTATTAAACTGTTACAGATTAGCTTAGTTACGCAAGTAAGAACGAGCGAATCTTTTAAACAACTAAACCTTTCTTCAGAAGACAAAATAAGTCATCTTAGTTTACAACTAAAGACCAAAACCTTTCACTGCTCTTTATACATTGCAATCTTTGAAAACAACAGACTGATGGTTTTGAACAGTCCTCTTCTGCTAATTTTTATAATACAAATTAAACGTTTAACAACATTTAAAAAAAAACATGAACATGCCAGAGGCTCACCAGTGACAAAATACATTATAGTACAAAGCATGTAATATTACAATAATAACGCTTCCATTGTCTCTCTGTCTGCAAATAGATACGCTGACAGGACAGCCTATCAGAGCTCTCAGACCGAAGGATATCATTGGACGAATATTTAATGGTCCTACGCCTTCCATAGTGGATATAAATACATTTAGACCACCCACCCTGCTTTTAATGGAATAAAACTAAATTAAACTCTTATGTCAGAATGGGCAATGAGCTGTAGATTTAGTCTAGCATTGAATGGTTGAGCTTGACTAGTCAACCTTGCAATTGAAGACTTTCTGTCTTTCTGTAGAAAGTGTTTAATGATGGCACTTTCTCAGAGTCACTTCTCTGTTTGTGTAAAAGGGGAAAAACACAGTTACAGGTCATCGCCTTGGAATTATAAGGTGCTACCTGACGTCTTTTGTCAAAACTGAGTTATTCACATATCCACATATCTTTTGTACACCAGGTACATTTTGGGGCTTTTTTTTAAGGAAACAATAAGGGTTCTACCTATAGAAGTCTATGGAACCCAAAAACTTTAAAGCTCAATATCTCAAATCTGCTCAGAATGCAAATAGAACCTTATAATTCCAAGGCGACGAAGTTTGCATTGAACATGGGATGGGAACTGACTGACTGATTCAGAGCAAAAGAATCAACCCCAAAAGAGTCTAGGATTGCAAACATTATCTTTATTACCCACTCTATAAAGCAGCTTTCAAACTTTAAACTACATGATTTTAAAAGACAGATTCAACCAGTTTCTACATGATCTTTTCTAACACACCACAAGCTGAAAGCAACAGTGTAAAGTAGATCTCCAAGCTTCATTGAGTTTCTTACCCTTTTTCTCATTGGATATATTTCCGTATATGAGCTCCGTATCTCCAGCAGCGTCTGATGGGAAAACACTTACATTATCAACAGATCAACTACAATCTCGTATTTCAATCATTAAAGTATTGGCTTCAAAACTAGCCTTATAACAATCATGCTGGTCAAATGTTTTTCACATACCAGAGTGTTTGCATTTATGTTAATAAATTCCAGTCATTCATAAACAAGCATGCATGTATGCACATTTACAAAAGACAATTAATTTTCACATTTAACTAACTGGTTAAGTAGTTAATTTGTAATTATATATTATTATAGTAAATGGTGTTATTAAAATGCAGTGTCAAAAGAACACTAAACATTTAAATGTTATATGCACGTTTCACATGTTGGAAGCTGGTGTACATTTTTTCAAACCAACTAACATTGTAAACAAACACTGCTCAATGAAAAATGTACATAAACATGAATTCTGCTAATGTTTTTGTGTAATTTTAATATTTTGTTTGATAATTTTCTTTCTTTTATATTTTATCATTAGAGTATGCTATGATAATTGTTTAACTATTTATTATTTATTTTGTATTTATTAACTATTGTATTTTTGTGTGTGTATTGTTAATTGCACCTTGGGGTTGTCACAAGAGAAATTTCTTTGTGCTACACAATGATAATAAAGTACTTGACATTTCAGATGTTTCATGAATGAGGCCAAATGACTTTAACCATCCTATTTATGCCGTGGTCATACTAGAGTACTACTAGCCAAAAACAAATGGTCAAATATCATTATCAAATCTAATAATCTGGTAAAACTAAAGATTTTTTTTCTATACATTCATGAGGCTTGAGGAATAATATCGTTTCAGAAACGTTCTGCCATTTTTCACCAGTTTTAACCACAGGAAGTTTTTCAGATCATCTTTATAACGTCTATAATGTTTCTACTTTTGGTGTAATTGTCTTTGAAACTGTCTGTAAGGGAGTGCAATGACCAAACAAATCTATACAGCATATATAACATATAATCTACAAATCTTCTGAAGATCTTGATGGATATTAACCAATGTGTTTTGCTCTGCAATTGACACGTGCATTGAATAGTACTACATTTTTAACCTTTATCAGGTAGTATATGAATTACAGATTCATATAAACTGACCTGGTGTGGACTTGAGCCGTTTCTTCTTGTAAACATGACATACGGTGATGAACAGCAGAATCAGGATCAGAGCAGCGCAGCCCCCAATCAGATAAAATAAAACTATGGAAAAAAAAAAAAAAAAAACAACCACACAAGGTCATTTAAATCAAACTCCAAAAAATGATTTGAAAGGTTCATTCATATCAACTGCAACAGCAGCAAGAACAGAACTTTAACACCTACATGCAATTAATAGCACAATAAGTTCAAAAAACAGATTAGTTACAGGGCCTGCATCACTGCCATCATTATTATTGGGTTTATTTGTAATTCACAATATTTGTTGTAGCTCAACACTCACACATCGGTGGAAATGGTTCAATTCCCTGAGGGTGGGTTTGATTTGTACCTGCTGATGAGAAACTCGTACCATATTCTGACATCTGTGTAGAGCTGGACACTGTAGAGGTCAAACTAGAGGTCACAGGTGCAGTAGTTGGTTCTGAAATAAAACATAAGCACAGAATCACCTGCTTTCTCTCTTAATATAATGTAATGCAGAGATAATTAATTATTTTGAAGAACTAAGTGGCCAGTAAAGAGATAATTTGTCTAAATCTTAGCAACCCTGTCAAGGAAACAGTCAAGTCACATTTCAGTTCAAAACTGTAATTAGTAAGTAATATTTTTCATAATGTTTCATTGTATGTTTTTAGGGGCATTAAACCATTTTGAATTGTAATATTTACCCTCACATCTCATTTTTGACAAAAAAAAAAAAAAAATACTAATAATAATTTAGATATAAAATGTAAAATATTATATAGTACATAATTTTGTTTTTTTTTGTTTTGATCATGTTTGTTTGTTTCTAATTTAGTGCCACACCAGCTACTGCTGAAAAACAAGTGGGGAAAAAAAATAAAAGAAATGATAGGTAAATAAATAAACTATATATAAACAGCAAATAAAGGTTTTTAAAGTTTATTTTAAAGTTTATTTTTCATTAAAAAGTCTAAATCCAGTGTAAATCTGTTCTCACTTCATTCAAAATCCTTTATAAAGAGTCCTAGAGGAGTTAAAACCATCACAATCCATTAAAATATGCTTCAGAGATACTGCAGTCTGGTATAATTAAAATAATCAGGTAAAACCTGATTTTAACGTGTTCTTGACAGGTTTTCAGAGATTCTACGTCACTCTTGTTTCTGTTATTATTGTTTAGCAAATATTGTGGACATTCATGTATTAAAATCTCACCAGGACAGGGTTTGACACTCATGGTTTTCATATCAAGTCAATATCAAGACATTTCTAAACAAAATTGTTTTGTGATTGCTGGCCTTACTAAATATGCAGTGTAGGTCAGTCATGTGACAACAATTGTACTGTTTGTTTTCACATATTATTTGAAACACAGGAGAATCTTGTTCTTCCACACTACTCATACTATTACTGGAGTATGTAGTGTGTTTACTGTGTGTTACAGGAATAAAAACCTTCACAGAGATTCAACTGATTCATTTGCATGACAGCGAGATCTTCAGAGAACATGAGATTGGAATGAGTCTGATGAGAGAGTTTCTGTACCTTCAACAATCACTTGAAGATCTCTAGATGATTCTGCGCCGTCTGAGTTAAAGAGAGTTAGTCTGTAATTCCCTGAATCTGCTCTGATCACATGCTTTATCATCACAGTCCCTTTAATGACTGTCACTTCAGGTCTGTTATTATAAAGATCACATTCCCTCATCCTGTCATTCTTCATGCTACAAACTGGACCATCTTGTGTGTTGTTGTTCATTCTCTTTTTTAACTGCAGTTTATATTTACTAGCGTTCACCATCAACAGATTGAGTTTGTCTCCCAGAGCTGCATAACAGGGATCAGACTGATTAAACCTACAGTTCCAATCCACACCTGAAGAACAAAACACACACACAATGAAAATGTAACCAAAATCTACATCATTAATTAAAATCAGACACAAATTACACAAACATTCACAGAAATAAAGTTCAACTGAAGAAACGTGTCACTCTTGATCTGATCTTAGTTCATCCCAGGAATGATCTTCTGTCATTTGCGTCTCTTATTATTGATATTAACAATTATATCACTTGACAGATTTGATTTGGATTAGTGAACAACTGTTAAAATGGAACATTTGTTTTAAGAAATAAACACTGATTTAATATTGGAATATCAGCTAGTCAGTGTGCTCTCATTCATCCTAATGTTTTTATTCAAATTATATTATTTCTTTCACTGTCCACAAAGTTTTTCTAAAAAACTTCTGATAATGCATAAATTATCTTTGTCCTGCTCTTTCTGTGTAAACCCATTTCTGACATTTCTCTCTCTATTCATAATATCTTCCTTCTGAGACATCATTTGGTGAAACTTGTATATTAAAAATGATTTTTATTTATATAAATATATTTAGTATTTACACAATGCTAAAACTTTCTTAGCACAAGGGACATAAGGAAACACCCACATTCTCTCACAATTTGTAATACTCCACTAATATAAACTGTGAAGAAATCAGAAAACACTACGACTAGACTACTGCAAACTCTTAATGTAATACTACAACTTAAATAAAAACTACAGATGTTTTTGTTTCAGAGATTCATGTGATTGATCAGCATCATGAGATGAGTTTGATGTGAAAGTGACTCACATGCAGTAGTTTGCAGCAGCAGCATCAGTCCAAAGATGAGCATCATTTCTATAAAATTTCCAGAAGAGCCCAATCCCAGCAGAAGAGTGTGATGCTGCTTCAGATCGTCTGGACTTTGTCTGTTTGTGTTCTGGCTCTCATCAAGCGTCTTCACAGCGAGACTCACAATGGACTGACACATGAGGAAACATCTGACCACTTCAATGAGGAAAGAGGAAGTTTCCTTGTATGGGTGAAGACACATGCTGTTAGTTTGCATTACAATTCATCAAAATAAAGTATAATTTTCAGACACATTTTCTAAAAAGTGCAAAAAAAAAAAAAATTCTTGTTTTAGAAGCAACAAGTGAAAATGCTGTAAAATTACCAATAACACAAAATACTTTATAAATTCTCCTTTAAGTCAAATTAAATATTATTTATACTTTATTGATGAAATGCTTTAGACCAGGGTTCCTCAAATCTTGCTCTGGAGGAACAATCCATTGCAGCATTTAGTACCAACCCTGATCAAACACACCTACCTGTGATTTTCTAATGATCCTGAAGACATCATTAACATGCTCAGGTGTGTTTGATTAGGGTTAAAGCTAAACTCTGCAGGAGAGTGGATCTTTTGGGCCAGGTCCCTGGTCTAGACAGTTCTATTGAGAGTAAACCAGAATCAGGTCTACATGTGGTTGTTACAGCAGGTTGTTTGTAATATCTTCCTCTGAGTGTGTGATGATGTTTATATTGTTTGACTCACATCCAGTCAGTTCACATGTGAAGGAAGAGAATATTCTGATCTTCAGCCCGTCTGGACTCGATCTTCTGTTTATGGAGCTGAGACTCTAGGGACTCTTTTGTATCTGCTCATAGATTAAAATGAATATAATATAATTTTATTTTATTTACTTGAACTTAATTTATAATTAAAGCTAAATTATGAATGCATTTTAGTTAAAATTAATAAATTATTCATGAATCAAAATCATTACCGGATTACGTTGAAACGCCATGTTTATGCTTGCTTTTTAATGGTGGACAAAACACCCTTTTTTTGTTATGAGCGACATCTGCAGGAGGAAACAAGAGTTACAGCTGAACCCATTTACTAAAATGAATTTGATTTCTGCCTGGGTTTACTGTTTTTTTTTTGTTTTTTTAAATGTGGTTTGTTTTTATGTCTGTTTAAATTCATTGACGTGCTTTGTTAGATAAAAATTTTATTGCACGTATTAAAAAACATGATTGAGCTTGTGACTTTTGACTGCAAATATGGTTTCATTTATTTTTATTATTTTCATTTATGTCAAAAAATGTTTAATTAAGCATTAATTCAGCAATATGCTGCAAAACTGAGAACAGATAAAACATCTAAACAGGCGCTGTAAATGAAGAGAAATCAACCAAACACAAAGTAAAAGAGAAAGAGCAGAAATATGAAATAAACACACAGAATGACTTCACAATCTAAAAGATCATAATCAGAGAAATCAAAGAATTTGATCACTGATGAACAAGAGAGGTTTCGTGTAATGAAATAAAAAAGAAAGTTCATTGATAGCATAAAGACAAATGAATAAAATAAGCAATAAATAAAGCAATGTCCATAAAGTAAACTTCATAAATAAAACTAGAAAATCTGATTTAATTCATATATCCTGGTTTTAATTCATCTCTTGGTTTTAAACTATAAGATCTGCTGTCGACAGGTGAAAGCTGGATCGATGTGAAAATCTGAGACATTAGGAAATAATTTCTCATATGTGATGATCTGCTGCTGCTCTCATGAATCTTCTGCTGTGTGTTCATGTCGTTCTGTAAATCCTCTTCTTCACATTTTCTGATCTTCCTGTTTCTTTCCTATAAATATCACATTATTATCATAATCACGCTTGTAAAATGCATGTCAAATCCATAATGATGATCATAAATGTCTCTGACCTGACGTGTGTCTCATGTAGATGTGAAAACCTCCTAACAGACCCAACAGAACCATCAGCTGAAAACACCAGACCAGCACAAACACCACAGACACTGAACACACTGAACAACAACAATTAGGCAGAAAACAAAACCCATCGTTCATGTTTCCAGTAGTGTGTTTGTTAAACTTGCACCATATTCTGATAAACTCACACATCTGTGAAGGAAATACATCAGGGTTCGGAGTGAGGGTTTGGAAACTCGTACGATATTGTGATGTCTGTGTTGACGTAGAGGTCAAACTAGAGGTCACAGGTGCAGTAGTTGCTCCTGAAATCAAACATTAGCACAGAATCACCTGCTTTCTCTCTCTGAACCACATCAACACAATTCACTGCTGAGATCAAGCTGAAACAAACACTTTTCAACAATTAAGAGCCCAATTAAGAGAACTGATTCTTTTACATGATTGGTGTCACTAGTTTTTATATATATAAATGGACATTCATGTATTAAAGCGCTCCTATTATGCCTTATGAGTCGGTTCACAATTGTCTGAACGAGTCGTCGGGAATCTTTTTCTGTTCACACGTCACGAAGTAACACCTTTGCATAATGTCCGCCCACGTTCTACGTCGCGAACAACTTGCCCACCCACAAACACAAAATTTCCATGTGGTTTACGTCATGTCGAGAAGACGCTGTATCCTCAGTACAATGCGGGATTCACCAAAGGCTTGCTCTTAAAAGATGGATCAGTGCCCAGTTTATTTGGACCGGCTTGTTCCTCTGAACCTCCAACTGCAAGTGTGATTAATAATTGATGGTTGTATTTTCTAGCGATTGTTCAAAATCGTCCTATATCGCTTATGGGGGTGAGTAAATTATCAGGACATTTTTATTCTGAAAGTGGAGTAATCCTTTAAAACGTGTTGCTCTCATGTAACGTTACTCTGTATCATGCAAAATATGTATTTAGTTGTGTGTGTGTTGTGTTCGCTCCGCGCAGCTCGTAGGTCTCTGTCCAACCGACTGACAGCTTCATCTGTTCACTCACTATTGTCTAGAAATGTGTTGATAATTAGTGAATGTTTGTCGTTGTTATTACTTGAAGTTCTGATAAAGAATAGAACAATACGTTGGTGTACAAGCTGCAGTGCTTTATCAATACGTTTCTGCGTTGGGTTGACTCATATACTATGGCTGTTTGGGTGTTGTTGTTTACCACCGAGTTGTGGGCTAGAGTAACGGTGATGGGCGTTCCTTGTTTGAAATTCGCTGCACGCAGTAACGTTAAACCAATCACAAAAGACTGTGTCATCAGACCAATCACCGCAGATTAGTGTCACGCAAAGGAGTGGTTTGGACAAATGATTCATTTTGACGAACCGTTTGGGAATCGTTGAGCAAATAAGGTAAAAATAAATGCATATTATAAGACAATAAAAGTGTTTTTTGACTTTGCATGCATGTCAACTTGTTGTTGGGGACTCACAAAACCAAAATATGAACCTTTTATAATCCATAATAGGGGCACTTTAAAATCTCACCAGGACAGGGTTTGACACTTATGGTTTTCTGTGTGTGACTGACGTGGTTCTTCACGCTGCAGCTGATGTTTCCATCAGTTCCCTCATCCAGCAGAATGGTAGTGTTTCTAACCATTGGTCCTTGTTCTAGTATTTCTCCATTCAGAGTCCAGTTGTAGGTGATCTGATCACCCTCAGATGAGCAGGACACTGAACACTGATTCGAGGAGCAGCTGATTGACACTTTCACTGAGCCAATAGGAGCTGGAGGGAGGGACACATGACAGTCACATGACAAACACAGGAGAATCTTGTTCTTTCATACTATTCATACTATTACTGGAGTATGTAGTGTGTTTACTGTGTGCTACAGGAATGAAAACCTTTACAGAGATTCGACTGATTCATTTGCATGAGAGTGAGATCTTTGGAGAACATGAGATTGGAATGAGTCTGATGAGAGAGTTTCTGTACCTTCAACAATCACTTGAAGATCTCTAGATGATTCTGCACCATCTGAGTTAAAGAGAGTTAGTCTGTAATCCCCTGAATCTGCTCTGATCACATGCTTTATCATCACAGTCCCATTAATCACTGTCACTTCAGGTCTGTTATTATAAAATTCTCAACTGTTTATATTGTCATTCTTTATTCTACAACCTAAACCATCTTGTGTGTTGTTGTTTATTCTCTTTTTTAACTGCAGTTAATATTTACTAGCATTCATCATCAGCAGATTGAGTTTGTGTCCCAGAGCTGCATAACAGGGATCAGACTGATCGAACCTACAGTTCCACTCCACACCTGAAGAACAAAACACACACAACACACAAATGAAATGTACCAAAATCTACACACATCATTAACCCAAATCAGACACAAATACACAAACATTTAGAGAATTAAAGTTCAACTGAAGAAACATCAAAGAGACACTTGATCTCATTTCAGTAACACTTTCTATGAAGCCCATATTTATAAAACATTATAAAGGTATTATACATAAGTAGTCCAGAACAGTATGTCTGTTGGTGGACCATCAAAATAAAGTGACATGTAGTTGCAGAGTTACTTAAGGGTACCATAAAAAAAACAACAACAACTGATATTACATTAAAAAATAGTTATAGCAAATGTAAAAATTATATTATTAGTGTTATTAGTATTACTTTATTATTACTTTATTATTAAGTGGTGTTTGTCTGCTTTAAGTAAAGTAACATAAGTAACATGGCAAGATATCAGACTTACTATCCACTGTAACTTAAGTGCATGCAACATGTTCATTGTTCATTATAAAACATCATACTCTTAAAAGCTATAATGAGAAATAAGTAAATATTATATTACATTAAAACTGTTCTTATGAATATTCATAATGATACAACATATTATAAGGTTTTTAGAATGCATTATGCATTCATTATAATGCCTTAAGAATACTTATAATGTGTTATAAATGCAGGCTTTATAGAAAGTAATGTTCATCTTCATCATAAACACAGAAGCTCAACTCTTTTCTCTTAGGAACATAACTGTTTAAATAAAACATTTTTTTTTTCTTTTTTTTTTTAAATGTCTGTTTAACACTGGAATATCAGCGTTTTTTGTATGACCAGAGTCAAAAAGCAAATTTAAATGTTGATTGTATTCAAATTGAACTATCATGCTTTCACTGTCTACAAACACTTGCATGTTAACATGCTTTATTGTAATGAAGCAAAAACTTCATTTATGTCTTTGTCCTGCACTTTCTGTTCAATTCCGTTAATCTGTGACATTTCTCTCTTTATATTTAATTATGTCTTGATCTTTCTGACATCACACTAAATGGATTGACAACATTTGATGAATCATTGAAGGACACAAAGAAGAAACACAAACTTCCTCTCACTTTTTTAACAAACTGTATAGACCAGAAAAGACTATGACTAGATCACGGCAAACTCTGAATGTAATATTGCAACTATGGATGTTGATTTGTGCTATATTATGGAAAAAGTAATGCATTAGAAATATTAACAACAAACACACCCCACCCCATCCAGACCCATCCATCATCTTATACTGACACAGTCACTCATGAACATGATGCAGAATGATGATGGACAGCATGATTAAGTTTATTAGAATGCAGTTATATGCCACTAAAATACAATGGCAAAACTGTACGAGTTTGTATCTCACATTTACACCAAATAGTTTAGCAATATCACATGAGGAAGAGTGCTGTTTTTCCCACACATGTGCACGATTGTTTTTTTTTTTTTTTTTTTTTTTTTTTTTTTTTTCACAAGAAATTAATATTGTATAACGTTTTAGGCACAATATTGTCAATTTGCTCAGTTTCACAAAAGTAATTGATTCAAATGGATGGAGTGAACCAGTGATTCAGTGACTCATTCATAAAGACAGCATGCACATGTAGTAGTTCGCAGCAGCAGCATCAGTCCAAAGATGAGGATCATTTCTCTAAAATTCAGTTTCCAGAAGAGCCCAATCCCAGCAGAAGAGTGTGATGCTGCTTCAGATCGTCTGTCCGTCTGTGTTCTGTTCTCATTAAAGAACTTAAAGGTCTTAAAGGTCTTAAAGGTCTTAAAGGTCTTAAAGGTGCAGTGAGGAAATATCTGAAGAGGAAGTTTCCACTTATTGGGGAGGATGCTGACACTGTATAGTTTGTATTACAATACATATAAAACAATAGAGTGAAACTCAGAGAAATGTGTAAAATAAGAAATGAGATTTACATTATACTGTACTGTATTTTGTTGCCACAATAAATTATGGTGTTGCGATTTGAACTAGTCACCTAGTTAGAATTTAACATGAAGAGTTTAAACAGGCTAAAAACCCTGGAAAATCAGGGCCTTTGCTGGGGGGAGAAAGATGATGACGATTAACAGGGAATTCAAATGAGGGTAAACCTTTACCACATACATTCTCAGACATTAAAGGTACAAACACCGTCTCTGGAGAAGTACCTTTTATGTACCTTTGAGGTACTAATATGAATCCTGTAGTGGTAAATAAGGTATAAAGTGTGTGTGCAACTCTACTTCCATACTAATTAATTGAAAACACAATTAGGAAAGGAGTAATGATAAAGGAAAATATGGCTTGTTCCAGACTATTTTATTTAAAATGAAGGCACAAATACATGTAAACATTTACATATTTAAGATACAAAATATGAGTAACTGTATTTCATTACAGATACATTTAAACCGGTCGTTAATCAAATTACAGTTACAGCTTAAAAGAATTTTAGATTACCAAAGTAATTACTTTGAATTTCATAGAATTTTAATGTTTTTTTTTTTTTTTTATTTAAACATTAATGTAAAGTGTAACAGGCAATTACTTTTAATTGGTGATTTTCTGCCTCTGACAGTCTGGAAAAGCATCCTAGCATCCTTCGTGTTACAAACAATAGGGTCTGGCTGCAGACATGCACTTGCATTTTCATTTTTATTTTATTCCATTTATTTATTATTTTTTAAATTGAATCTCTCAACATTTTACAACAGTAGCCAGTTGGTGAAGACAAGAAAAAAGAAACTAAATTACAATGTCACTCGCAATCACCACCTGTGACGTCGCTTGCAATCCACACAAATGGTACGTGTTGCCAAAAGAGACAAGACGCTGTAGTGGTTAAACGATTAAAACTAATTTAATAGCATAACGTACAGGGTCCTACAAGTCATCTGTAGGACATAAAGACAAGACCCGCAAATCTGTGACCACAGAAATGCACAAAGTCTCTTGTTAAGCGTTTTTCTCCCGTAGAAAACCATTAACACTTGATATGGCTTAATGTATTAAGATGTAAGTGCTATTAACCCTCATGTACTGTTCGAAAACAGGTGACTTCCTGTATGGTCCGGGTCAAATTGACCCGTATTGGATTCAATGTAATTCCACAAAAATTACGATATGAAAAAAAAAAAAAAAAACATACAATCAAATAAAATCAATTAACTTTTGATATCAATACTTTTCACACATTACAAAGAATGGCAAGTGCGTGAATATTTGTTTGCGTGCATGAGGGTGGGAACCCTCATGTCCATGTGTCAGGTCAGGCCTTAGACTCCAGCTCACTCATCATCTCAGGCCCTCCCACCCCACCACCACGCCCTACCGGTGGAGGATGCCCCCGGCCGCCGGTGCGTTGGTGGTTTCTCGCTCCGGGGCGGGATGCTCGGGTGAGCGCTGGCCCGCTCTCGGCGGTTGCTTGGCGGGGCCTGGCCCCCCTGGCTTTGCTGGGCCCCGGCTAGGGGGTGGGGGGCCCTTGGATCACCGGGCCCAGGGGCCGGTCTGCTCTGGTGTGGCCGGCTGCCGGCGGAGCCTGCGGGCTTGCCGCCACGGCCCCCTGGGACGTCTGCATTGTGGCTGCCGGACGATCCCCCTCCGGGCCCTCCTCTGCCCTTTTCTGGGTGGGGGCCGCGGTTGTCCCTGCGGTGGTTCTCCTGGGACTCTCGTGCCCGGGGGGGCCTCCGGATGTTTGGGGCCTGGGTCTCCCATGTCTGCTTCATACCTTGCGGGGCGGGGCTGTGGTTCCCCACACACACTATTAAACATTTACATGGAAGAACCTTATGAACACAAACGCGCTCACACACACAGGTTTGCACACAGGTGTACACACAAGCATTCACATTGGTGTAAAAACAGGTGCTCACAGACACACACGGTCTTGATCTGCTGTTGCTTCAAAACATATTTTGTAATATTAGTTATGTGTGCTGCACAATAACATTTAACATTTAGTATTTACTGTGATTCATATAGATGTTGGTTGTTGCTGCAGTTACTCTGCTGTTGTGTCTTCTGTTGTTTTCTCTTTTTGTCAGCAGGTATGGAAGCAGATTATCTTTTTTTGATCTTTCTCTCTCTCTCTATCCCCCTTCTCCTTTTTTTTCTTTTCTTTTCTTTTTTCTTCTTCTCTCTCTCTCTCTCTCTCTCTCTCTCTCTCTCTCTCTCTCTCTCTCTCTCTCTCTCTCTCTCTCTCTCTCTCCCCCTCTTCTGTTGACTTTCTCCCCAATTTTTATTTTTTATTTTTTTCCTGTTTCCTCTGTCCCCCGGTCTTGTCTGTCATAGTATGGTTAAATAAAAAGGTATATAAAATTAAATTAATTAATTAATTGCATTAAAAAAAAAAAATGAATGATGATAACATAGCTACACATACACACTGTCATGGGTTATCTGTGTTACTGACAGGCCGGGGAAAAAAAAAAAAAAAAAAACAACAAAGAATGAATATCTGAATTTATGATTCATAAAAATGTTTTTAACCACTATTTGTGACTGCTCCTTCCCTACGCCTGTGGGATGTTTGTGATTACACATATTTTAATGATAATATCTTGATCTAAACCTAAAGTAATTATGACAAACAATATATTATTTGAAAGGTTTCAGACTCTAGTTTTCATATTTGGTGACTGTCACGAATCTGGTCGGTGTCCCGCTATCTGCTCACCACCAGATGTCACTCTCACCCCATTATCACACTCTGACTGTTGTACCACACCCCGGACTACATCTCCCGTCATGCATCACGCTGATTGCGTCAACACATGTGACCAGCACCATAAAAGCCCCGGTCTTTCCCCATGCTAGTCACGGATTGTTGTTGTGTTATTCATAGTTCGCGTTCCCTTGTTCCTAGTTCCTAGTTCCCTCGCCTGGCCTTCACGTCTCGACTGTCTCACCGCCTGCCCATTGGACTATTGCTCGTGTCACGGATTCTTCTCTCTCGTCTCGCCCCCTTACGGATTACGTTCGCCCCTGTTCGACCCACGCCTGTTTCACGGACTTCTTTGTGCCTAGCCCTGATATCCCTGTTTGCTGTTGTTTTGACCCTGCCTGTTTTCGACCATGTATCTGTCTCATCCCTTTAATAAAAGCATGCATTTGGATCCGCTCGCCTCTCGTCTCCCTGCCTCTGTAACAGTGACTTTTTCAAAAAAA
>CM070020.1:2013226-2183620 GCA_036247105.1 Cirrhinus mrigala | reverse complement strand
TGCAAGTATACTTTACATCATACTTTAAGTATACTACTATACTACTATACTACTATACTACTATACTACTAACTATTTTAATATGCATCATGCACTATAATTACATCTGTGTCTTTAAGACAGGGAGTATTAGACATAATAGAAAATTGTTCGGTTTGTTTCTGAATTCATGATGACGACCTCACTAGTAAAATGTTAGCCAGCGTTTGACCGATTTAATTCAGTAGAACATATAAATATTACTCCTACTGTACTGTGACTGCACACTACTCTTACTGTAATATTTATATTACAACAAATGTTTTCAAATGTTTTTTGATTGATCAGCATAAGATGAGTTTGCTGTGAAAGTGACTCACATGCAGTAGTTTGCAGCAGCAGCATCAGTCCAAAAACTAGCATCATTTCTTTTAAGTCCAGTTTCCAGAAGAGCCCAAAACCAGCAGAAGAGTGTCAGATCGAGTCTCACGCAGCGTCTTCACTGACAGACAGCAGCTCCACTGACATATCAGGAAACTATCACTAATTCACTGAGGAAAGAGGCAGATGCTGTTAGTTTTTCATCAAAATTTTCAGGCACGTTTTCTAAAAAAAAAAAAAAAAAGAAAAGTGCAAAATAAACTCCTTGGCTCCTTGGTTCTCTCGCCTAGCTGTGCTCAGTGATTCACACTAGGGAGGGATTTGAAAGTCTGGTGGCATGGGCATCTCGTTCCCCAGTGCGTTTTTCGACGCAGCTCGAGTTCCCGAAGGGGAACGTCCCAGGTTACGTATGTAACCATGGTTCCCCGAGGGAACGAGATGCTGCGTCTCATTGCCATACTTCCGGCATCCCTGCCGCGCTTGCTTCTCTATCTCAGAAGCTGCCAGCTTACTCACCGCACGTGCTTTTATGATCCTGGTCTGCCTGTCACCCCGCCCGTGACGGCTTGTTGCTCATTTGGACTGATTACACACCTGATTTCAGAGCGTGTTCGCTGATGGCGTTCCCAGGGCCGCATTAAGACCTCACTGGGCCCCGGGGCTATGACTTACTTCAGGGCCCCCCATCACAATAACGATATATATATATATATATATATATATATATATATATATATGTATGTGTGTGTGTCTTCAAATCAGATTTTTATCCTATCAATTTTTTTTTGCATTAAAATTTCATAATTAAAAAAATATATAATAATAATAAAAAAAACAGCCTAATAACAACAAGCTTACTAAAGACAAGTAAACAGATACGACTTACAATAGAACGAAAAAAAAAAAAAACGTAATTCGGTGATGTAGTCAAGGACAGTGAGTGATTTCTTTCTAACATTTGACACAAATGGTAACAGCACCTAGGCTGCTTTAGAGAAATAGTTTACACAAATTCTGTTGTTCTAAACCTGTATGAGTTTCCTTCTGCTGTTGAACGCAAAAAATATAGCTAAAACAATACTGGTAAACAAACAGTTGCTGGACCCCCCTTCATAGTATGAAAAAAAAGAAACACTATTGGAGTCAGTGGGGACCAGAAATGTTGAGGAGAACAAAAAAAAATCATACAGGTTTAGAGCAACTTCAGGGTACATGATGAAAGTATTTTTTTTTATTTTTGGGTGAACTATCCCTTTAAAATCTCATCATGTATTGACAAGATCTCACATAGCCTACACATGCTTTACCTTACACCACGTTCATTTTTAAAACACAAATGACTGCGGTAATGAGGAGACAGGCATTTCAGCACGTATCTATGTGTATTTGAACGTTTAAGTGCAAGGCGTAAAAAAGAACTCAAGTTTAGTCAGGCTCTGTGCGTATCAGGCTGAAATCATCTTAACGCGCGCATTTTCCAAAATTAATTCTGCCTTGCTGCTTAATGTCCTTGAACAGTTAAATTTGTTTTAAACCACAACGCTTAATATGCATTTAAATAAAAGGATTAGCCTACATCATGACGTGCAAACGATTTACATATTTCAACCGGGTTTCCTCTCAACACATAAGCGAATTTACGTTGTTCAAACACAAAAAGCAATAGGCTATACATCCAGCAAGTTTATAATCAAACTAAACTTAAATCTGTGGGAACGATGACGCTGTGTTTTTATCTGCTCCATGTGCCCGGTCCACTTGGTATTCCACAACTTTCACACCATCATCAGCTTTAGTAAAATAGACAAATAAGGACTTTTCAAACTCCGCTGCTCTGTGCTTCACGGAAACCTGGCTGAATGACGTGATACCGGATGGCGCGCTTCAACTGCTGGGCAACTGCCGGGTTTAGAGTGTATTGCGACGTAGAATCAACGGGGAAATCGCGTGGCGGCGGGACGAGCTTTTACATCAATGAGAGGTGGTGTACAGATGTAACAGTGTTAAAGAAGATGTGCTGTTCCAATCTAGAAGCGCTTTTCATTAACTGTAAGCCGTTCTATTCGCAGCGAGAGTTTTGCTCGTTCATTCTCGTGAGCGTCAACATTCCCCCGCAAGCTCACGTGAACCTGGCTCTACAGAAACTCGCCGATCAGATCGCAGACACGGAGCAAAAACACCCGGACTCTGTTTTAATCATACTTGGGGATTTTCACAAAGCAAATCTCTCCCGTCAATTGACCAAATACAGTCAGCATGTTACATGTCCCACCAGAGACAGTAATATATTGGACCACTGTTTCACCACAATAAGGAATGCATATCACTCTGTCCCACGGGCCGCTTTGGGACTCTCTGATCACTGTTTGGTTCATCTTATACCGACCTACAGGCAGAAACTGAAAACAGCTAAACCTGTATTAAAGACTGTAAGGAGATGGACCAACGAAACAGAGCGGGTTTTACAAGCCTGTTTCGAATGGACTGATTGGAGTGTTTTTGAAGCTGCTGCAAATGATCTGGACGAACTCGCAGAGACTATAACTTCATATATCAGTTTCTGTGAGGATATATGCATTCCCACCAGGACTTATTTAACATTCAACAATGATAAGCCATGGTTTACAACAAAACTCAGACATCTTCGCCAAGCCAAAGAGGATGCCTACAGAAAAGGGGATAGAGTCTTGTACAATCAGGCCAGGAACACACTGAATAAGGAGATTAGAGTGGCTAAAAGGACCTACGCAAAAAGGTTAGAAAATCAGTTCACTTCAAACGAACCAGCTTCAGTGTGGAAAGGTCTGAAAGCGATCACAAACTACAAGACACCATCCCCCAGCACTGAGGCAAACCAACGACTTGCTGAAGACCTAAATGAGTTCTGTTGTAGATTCGATACCCCCCACACCCGTTCTGACGATCTCTTTTCACAACCACTAACACCTCCAGCAACCCCCCTCTCCCCCCCTCCTGCTTTTCAGATTAGTGAAGATGATGTGCGCCAGGTCTTCAGAAAGAAGAAAAGAAGAAAGGCACCAGGCCCAGACGGTGTGACACCAGCCTGTCTGAAAACCTGTGCTGATCAGCTGGCACCCATCTTTTCACAGATCTTCAACAGGTCTCTGGAGTTGTGTGAAGTTCCATCATGCTTCAAACGCTCCACCATCATCCCCGTCCCAAAGAAAACCAAGATAACAGGACTTAACGACTACAGACCTGTGGCGCTAACGTCTGTGGTCATGAAGTCATTTGAAAAACTGGTTCTGGCTTACCTGAAGAACATCACTGGACCCTTACTGGACCCCCTGCAGTTTGCTTACTGAGCAAACAGGTCTGTGGATGATGCAGTAAACATGGGACTGCACTTCATCCTGCAACATCTGGACAGACCAGGGACTTATGTGAGGATCCTGTTTGTGGATTTCAGTTTGGCCTTCAACACCATCATTCCTACACTCCTTCAGACCAAACTAAACCAGCTTTCTGTTCCTAGCTCTATCTCTCAGTGGATCACCAGCTTTCTGACAGATAGGCAACAGCTGGTGAGACTGGGGAAATTGATGTCAAGCACCCGCACCACCAACACTGGTGCTCCTCAGGGATGTGATCTCTCTCCACTGCTCTTCTCCCTCTACAACAATGACTGCACCTCCAAAGACCCCTCTGTCAAGCTTCTGAAGTTTGCAGACGACACCACACTCATCGGCCTGATTCAGGATGGTGAAGGGTCTGCCTACAGACAGGAGGTTAAAGAGCTAGCTGTCTGGTTCAGTAAAAACAACCTGGAGCTTAACACGCTCAAAACAGTGGAGATGATCATAGACTTTAGGAGAACCCCCCCTGCACTCACCCCTCTCAGCATCATGGACAGCACTGTGGCTACAGTGGAGATATTTAAGTTCCTGGGATCTGTCATCTCCCAGGACTTGAAGTGGGTCACTCACATCAACTCCATTGTAAAAAAGGCCCAACAAAGGTTGTACTTCCTTCGCCAGCTGAGAAAGTTCAACCTACCACAGGAGCTGCTAAAACAGTTCTACTCAGCTATCATCGAGTCTGTTCTCTGCACATCAATAACTGTCTGGTTTTGCTCAGCTACAAAATCAGACATCAGAAGATTACAGGGAATAGTTCAGACTGCCGAGAGGATTATCGGTGCTCCCCTGTCCACCCTTCAAGAACTTTATTCATCCAGAGTGAGGAAAAGAGCTCAGAAAATCACTCTGGATCCCTCACATCCAAGTCATCATCTCTTTGAACTTTTACCATCTGGCCGGCGCTACAGAGCCCCAAACACCAGGACAACCAGGCACAAGAACAGTTTTTCCCCCAGGCAATTCTCCTTATGAACAGTTAAATGTTCCCCCCATTGTGCAATATAATGTGCAATAACTTTTTATTTATTTATTTACCACCCCCATCCTGGCACATCCCTGCATCTCTGCCTCTTTCTATTCTATTCTACTCTATTCTATTCTATTCTATTCTGTCATCTATAGCACAACTGTACATACCACTTATTTATTTATTTCTCTATTTATTTTTCTAATTTTTGTCTATTTATATTTACATATGTGTATTTTATTCTCACCTTATTTTTCTAAGTTTTGTCTATTTATATTTACATATGTGTATTTTTTTTCTCATCTTATGTTTATTGTCTGTATGTTGTTGCTGTCTCTGTGTACTGGAAGCTAATGACACTAAAACAAGTTCCTAGTATGCGCAAGCATACTTGGCAATAAAAGCTCTTTCTGATTCTGATTTCATAGATAAGGCTTAAGTCTAGTCCCAAAATGTAATTCTAGGCTGTTACAACTGAAACTTGCACTAACTGATCTTAAAATTTGTCAGTGCCTTTGTTTTGTCTCGAGATGCACACCAGTAATTTTCTTTTACTAAGGCATGATTTTAAAAAGTACTTAAATGTTCTAATTGAACTATGGCCTAATCCTGGTTTAGTTTAAGCCCCGTACAGTAAAACTGCACATTTTAGAGTGGCCTTTTATTGTAGTGAGCCTAAGGCACACCTGTGCAATAATCGGGCTGTCTAATCAGCATCTTGATATGCCACACCTGTGAGGTGGATGGATTATCTCGGCAAAGGAGAAGTGCTCACTAACACAGCTTTAGACAGATTTGTGAACAATATTTGAGAGAAACAGGCCTTTTGTGTACATAGAGTTCAACTCATGAAAAATAGGGGCAAAAACAAAAGTGTTGCGTTTGTAATTTTGGTCAGTGTATTTGCACCTGTAGATTTAAATTACAATACGTATCTTTAAAAGCTTGTTTCTCCACTTCAGCAGCATTTACATAAACCAAACTTAGTAGTTTTATTACTTGCTTGATTCTGAAGATTTTTACTGAGGGGTTTGTCCATATATCCTTTGGATGGTTTTATTATTGCACTATATCTATTTGCATCTGTAGATTTCAGTCACAATACATATTTTTAAAGTTTTTTTTTTTTACTCTTTTGACTTAGGGTGTCTTGCCTTATATACAGTCATTCCAGTGATTTGAATCTGACACACAAATAGAAATCTCGCCCATGAATCTCTATAAAATGACTTTTAAAAACCTTCAGGAACTACAACCATTTATGTGGAAATAAAACATGACTCTGTTGTGATGCAGGATGGAAGATGTGGACGAAGGAAAAATACAGAGTGATGCATCGTGATGTCCATTGCTTGGAGCTGGAGAAAGGATTTCATCACCATCAGACGGATAGAGTTCGCTAAAACAGAACGCTAGGTATGTCGGTTAAACTCAGAAAGAGGAAGTTAAATAAACCGGTGAGTTAATGCTGTGAGGTTAGTCTAATTTTATCTGAGTTTCTTCTGAAAGACCCCGATGTTGCTGTGTAGAATAAGATGCAAGCGTGATGATGGTGGTAGTGATAGCAAAACAGTGAAAACCACAAAAAAAGCAACACATTTAAATGTGTTGCTGTCACACCCTTTGGACTGTTTTGTTTGTTTTTCCCCGTGTATGCCCTTATTTGGTCTTGCTGTTCCGTTTCTAATCATTACGTTACTGTTTGATTGTTTCACCTGTCTCCCCCTGATTGGTTAGTCTGTGTATTTAAGTTTGGTTGTGTCCACAGTTGATCGTCGGTTCTTAACGTCATATCAGTCCATTTACGTTGTGTTTGCGTTTGTTTTCCTGCTGTTCCTGTTCCCTGTGGATCATATTAATAAACTCTATGTTCTGGATCTCCTCGCTCCTCCTCCTCATTCCCCGCAAACCACGCCGTGACAGAAGAACTGACCAAACAAAATGCTCTGGGCTGAGGATTTCCTGATGAATATCCAGCAGGCGGAGAGGCCGTTGGAGCACTATGTGGAGGAATTCCTGAGCGTTGTTCGTCTGGTGAGTTGGAGCGACGCCATGATCAACGTGTTTTCAAATGGGGCTAAACGATAACAAACTGTTTTGTTCCATAACTCCTGACGATTGCCGCAAACCAGCTGCGGAATTTATCAGTCATGTCCTTGCTCTTTGTCATTCTAATTTCTTTGTTGATGTGGAAGATTCTAATCTTCCCCCCATTTGTAAACACGCGGCCGCTCCAGCTCACCACCAGCCAGCGTTCTCCACGTGCTGCTCCAACGAGCTCGCTCCCTCCGGTCCTCCCTTGCTCAACCCCGTTCTCCATAGCTCCTCCCTCACCCTCAGCCCAGAGCCCGCGGCCAGCTCTCGGACTCCAGCCACACCTCCGCGCTCTGGATCAGCTACTGGCAATATGGCAAGCCATATATATATATTAAGGATTATATGGATTTATATGAATTATTATCTCCTGTGTCTCCGCTGGTTCCGTCCAGCTTTCCTTCTTCTCCGCTGGTCCCGTCCAGCTCTCCCAAGCCTCCACTGGTCCCATCCAGTCCTCCAGAGCACCCTCCAGAGCCCGAGATGCCTCCAGCGTGCCCTCCAGAGCCCGAGCTGCCTCCAGCGCGCCCTCCTGCGCACCCTCCAGAGACGGAGCTTCCTCCAGAGTGCCCTCCAGAGCCGGAGCTTCCTCCAGCGCACCCTCCTGAGCCCGATCTGCTTCCAGCACGCCCTCCAGAGCCTGCGCTTCCTCCAGAGCGCCCTCCAGAGCCCGCGCTTCCTCCAGAGCGCCCTGCAGAGCCCGCGCTTCCTCCAGAGTGCCCTCCTGAGCCAGCGCCTCCCGAGCGCCCTCCAGTGCCTGCGCCTCCCAAGCGCCCTCCTGTGTCAACGCCCCCTAAACCCGGCATTCCTGTGCTCTCCTGGGCTGACTATGCCTTAAGTTCCCCCAAGAAAATTTTGGGGGGGCTACCCCCCGATCAGCCATGGCCGGCTGGACTGTCTACTCGGCCATGGTCTCCCGAGCTCCCTGATCTACCATGGCCACCTGGACTGTATACTCGGCCATGGCTTCCCGAACTCCCTGACCCGCCATGGCCGTATGGACTCTGTGCTTGGCTGTGGCTTCCCAAGCTCCCTGATCCGCCATGGCACCCCGCACTGTATACTCCGCCGTGGCTCCACGAGCTCCCTGACCCGCCAGGGCACCCTGCACTGTATGCTTCGCCTTGGCTCCCTGAGCTCTCTAATCCGCCCTGGAGGCGTACCTCCACTCCCTCCTGTGTCTGCCCCGCACAAGCCTCCAGGGCTGTACTGTCCATAATGTATGATGTAAATGAAAAAAAATCTTTATATGCATAGAGCTAGAACATAATGAGATTAAATAAATCTATTTACATTTAGATTTAACATTTAGATTTTATACATTTTGTAGCATCTGGACCCATCAGACATACAGTTATTTGTTACATTTAACAAATAGTCTTTAAACCCAACAAGCCATATACGCTGGAGCTCTGGAGACAACCCCCCAAAGCAACTAACACCCCAAAAGGGCTCAGTTGCCAGGACGACCATCTGATAAGAGGTTTTATTGCCCAGAGGAATGCACATTTGCCCATGCTACATTTGCTCATAGGAAAGACACAATGCCAATAGAAATAGACTCTTTCCTATTCATTCACAGACAAACATTTCTTTGACCTTCCTATTACACATAGCCCAGGTCATTTTGTACAGTATTACTGCATTGTATTTTAATTTTGTCTGTTGTATTGTATTTGTCTTTCTACTGTTTTATGCATGCGTTATGATAGATGACTAGTCGTATAACCCACCTATGCCATGTTTGGTCTCTTTGTATTCGTATTTTGATGATCTAAAAAGATGGTGTAAATTAGATGTTGATACCTATGTAACATATTAGTATTTTAAGAAACCTTAGTAGTTTTGCATCAACACCAAATCAAATTACATATGCAAAATACCATGCTCACAGACAAAGAGTCGTAAACTTTCCCTCCAAAGGAGAAAGTTACCATTGGTTCGTGGACCTCCTGGAGGCACAGCCTCCAGAGAGCTTAAAGGCATCAAACGATTGACTCTCTTCTCTTTTCGCTCTCCTCTTCCGATTGCTGCCCGTGTGGAGGAACCCACAGGGAGCCTGAGCCGGCACAGGGTGTGCCCGGCGGGCCCGACAGGCCCCAACATCTAGAGCTGTGGCTCTCGACCACAAAGAGCCAGACACTTTCACTCAACCCTGGAATTCATCCTCACGAAATGTCCTCGAACAGACATTTCTCTCTTCTGCGTTTTTTAGCTTTCTTCACTTGTCTCACATGAGTTCTTTCAGAACCTAAGAGGATGAGGAGGATGAGCTAGAACTTGCCGGGACTTTAAGCTGCGCCAGGCCTTGCGGCCTTGTCTTTCTATTCCCCAAAGACCACAGGACTTCAGCTGGGTCCCTCTCAGCTCTTGGTTCTTCTTCAATTTCCACATGGGAAGAAACTCCCAGAACATCTTTGGAGTTCATCACTCTTTGGACCCGGAAGAACGTGATCGTGATTCCAAAACCACCACTGCTCCAAACCATTGAGACTTTCACCTGAGACTGCATTCGGACACTTGTTCATCGAGCAAGGCAATGCAAGTATCGTACATTTAACTAAACAAAACAGAGGTTTAGTACAAGCTGTAGACAGCACTGATGGTTTCACTCAGGTGGTTAACTGACTCTTTCATAGCTACATTCTCTTGTCTCTCTAACTGCTTCTCACTGACCCTTCCCCCATGTATGAGTGATTTCATGTTTGTTTGTTTAGATTAGTTATGTGTTAGTCCTTCGTTAATAAACTCTTGTGCACAAATTACATGAGTTTTGATTCTGATTCTGCCTTGCAAATTAATGTCCCTTTATGATTCTGATTCGAGCTACATGCTCTAATGCAACAGTACTTTAAGAAAGTTATTTTCTGTGCCCAAGAAAATATCATTTCTTAGAGTTGATATAAAAATTATACTGAATGTTCGCTGGACAAGGAGATTAGTTGATGGAAAATTAATTCTGCTACAGTTACTACTGGCAGCTGATATAAATAGTTGTAATTAATCAGAATGAATTGTAATTATTTTTATCCATTTCCCTTTTGAGCTAAATCGCTACAATTTACACACACACACACACACACACACACACACACACACACACACACACACACACACACACACATCTTTTCTACTATATTTTACACTGAAATTTAATTGGCTGTTTTAAGTAAAAATAACATTTGGTGAAGTTTAAAATATTTAGTTACTCTTTTGGTTTTGAGTATTTAAATAAGATATTGAACAAAATAATGCTATTAATTTTTTTCTGAGGAACATTATTTTTGTTCACACAAAATAAGCGAAAAGAAAGTCACAGAGGACATGAGGGTGACAAAATGACAGATTGTTTGTAAATTATCACTTTAAGCAGAACAGACATGCAAACACTTGTTTGCATGTCAGATAAAATAGAGAAGGAAGCCTGCATTACTTTAATGATAAATGGAGCACTACTTACAGCTGTAAAGCATAAAAAAGAAACACATTTATGTAAATGGGTCAGTGTGCGTGCACACAAATAACATGTATACACCTCATGCTTTAAAAATAAATCCTCACTTCAGTTTCCTGCTTTCAAAACATATTCAGCCTATTAGTGCAGCATCACATCTATCAAATAAAGAGATCACTATCTTGTCACACTATCTTTGAGGCAGCAAACAGAAGTAGTTTATAAAAGTTCACACTTATCTCGATGAGTGTGAAAAACTCATGATCCAAGAGAATGAAACACAAACTTCAGAAAAATCAAATGAATAAATTCCTCTAAATATCCTGAAAGGACTTTTTCCTTTTTCATCTTCTCATGAAAGTGTGTTTACAGCTGTGCAGATAACATCAGGACCTTTTTCTGTGTGTTTGTTAATCATTAGCGGTTATGAAGTGACACTGCTGAAGGAGGAAGAAGATGCAACAGTGTCACTTTAAAAACTCGCAGCAAAAACACGCTCGAAAATACTCATCCAACAGATACTACTCTTTCTTTGTAAAAAAAAAAAATCTTTTCTTTTCTTTGAGTGCATAAAACTATACATTTCTTAAAAATTGTATATTCTTTTGCCTGAAATAAAATAAACATTAACTGAAATTGTTTTTTTTTGTATAACTTTTTAAATATTTTATTTCAGCTAATTGCCTGAAGGCAACATTTCTCATGAAATAAAAGTTCATAAAAAAAACTATATTGACATAATTAATTAAAAAAAAAAAAAAAACTAATCAAAACAAGAATAAAAACCCATTTTAAAATATTAATCAAAACTATAATAGTACATCAATGATACTAAAATAATAAAATGATCCTGCTTGTGTGGATTTATAAGATTTTTAATCTTAGAGATATTTTACACTAATAAATATAATAATTTAAGTCTATTAATTCATTCATATGCAGTCCAGAAATCATCACTTGAAATATGGATCAAAGATGAAAAGGGGTATTCAAGCATCAAAACAATAAAAGTTTTATACAGCTTTAAATTTCCCCCTAGATTAGAACACGTCCTGTTTAAATAAATTTTTCTGAGCAAAAAATGACCATCATCCATTTTTACCATGATTTACAAAAAAGGTAAACCATGTACATTTCAGTGTAACAGTAGTTCATAACCAAAAAAACTTGCAAGGCAAAACAAAAGATTAAGAGTCTCTATTTATGGACCACAGTTTAGCCCCAAAAATACTAATCACTTTTTTTTTTACCACTGTCCTTTAGATCAGTTTGTCAGCAAAATGTTTTTTAACATTTAAAATGTAAATAAATATATAAATAAAAGTATTCTTCTTTTATTAAGTACAGGTCAGAATAAATATAATTCATTTTTACATAAATATGAATGATGATGGAACATTATTTCACCCATATTTTGATATTTTATTTTTAAGTTATCTGAAACATTAGACTTGCTTTTAATTTGCCTTCTGTGTATATAAAATCACTTTTGCATTTTTAATTTGAAAATGTGATGTCTCGTCTTTGACCCATATTATATATATATATATATATATTTATATATATATGCATGTAGATGACCGAGATGCCCACGACATTTGCACTCAGAAGGCATCAACTATTGCACTCAGAAGGCATGAGACGTTTCTGCAGGAAGTCACATGACATGATCAGGAAATCACATTTAAATAATTCACCCCAGATCATGCTATGATTTTCCCAACCCACCATTTATTTCAAAAGGTTAAAAACAGATAAAAATAAAACACTAATCTACAGTGTTAAACAATGGTTTAATCAACCTTACATTTATAAACATGTCAAGCTACAGGAAGTAGCATCACCATAATACACCAAAAAACACACTCAATCAGCTTGTAAAACAGAAAAAGAGGATCAGATGGGTGCACTATACAGTATGAATGCAAATAAAGCTTAATACTTATATATCCAACTTTATATAAAGATTTGGTCAATAATATGTGACCCTGGACCATAAAACCAGTCATAAGTAGTACGGGTATATTTGTAGCAATAGCCAACAATACATTGTATGGGTCAAAATGATTTTTCTTTTATGCCAACAATCATTCGGATGTAAAGTAAAGATCATGTTCCATGAAGATTTTTTTTAAATTTCCTACTGTAAATATATCAAAACTTAATATGCACTGCTAAGAACTTCATTTGGACAACTTTAAAGGTGATTTTCTCAATATTTAGATTTTTTGTACCCTCAGATTCCAGATTTTCAAATAGTTGTATCTCGGCCAAATATTGTCCTATCCTAACAAACCATACATCAGTGGAAAGCTTATTCAGCTTTCAGATGATGTATAAATCACAATTAAAAAAAAATAACTCTTGTGACTGGTTTTGTGGTCCAGGGTCACATATATTTAATTTTAATTACAGCATACAGTATGTATGGAGTATATGCATGTATAACTAGCAGTTTATATACACACACACACGCACACAAACACACACGCACACAAACACACACGCGTTTGTTTTTGTGAATTGTGGGGACTTTCCATTGACTTCTATAGTTTTTATACTGACCTTTGGCGATATTGCCTATCCCCTCACCCAACCCTAACCCTAACCCTACCCCTTACAGAAAACATGTCTGCATTGTTACATTTTCAGATAAACATCATTTACTATTTTTAATAATTTTTTTACATTTTTTACCACAGGCCGGTCCCCACCATGTCAAAAATTTCAGGTTTTACTATCCTTGTTGGGACATTTGGTCCCCACAATGTAGCAAAAACAAGTACACACACAGACACACACAGACACACACACACACACACACACACACACACACACACACACACACACACACACACACACACATACATACATATATATACATATACGCTGTAAAAAACAATTTGTTGAGTCAACTTAAGATAATTTGTAACCTGGCTGCCTTAAAATTTTAAGTTCAGTCAACTCAAAAAAAGTTTATTCAAATTGAAATGTTAAATTATACTAAGTGACAACTTAGATATTTGAGTTGAATCAACTTAAAATTAAGGCAGCTGGGTTACTTACCCATCTGTTAAGTTTAGAAAACACAAATATCTAAGTTGTTACTTAGTACAACTTAACATTTCAAGTTGACTAAACTTATTTTAGTTGACTGAACTTAAAATTTTAAGGCAGCGGGGTAACAAATTATTTTAAGCCGACTCAACAAATTGTGTTTTTTTATTTTTTACAGTGTATGTAGTAGTCAACATTTGAAATTGATCAAAAAAGTTCTAAAGTACTAAGAAAAGAACTGGTATTGTTTCGGCTTTAGGACAACTTTGAACGTTTTTGATCCACTTCAAATGTGATCCACTTCAAAAAAATGTTTCCATCGTGTTAGTATATCTAACTTTATTCACACACATAGTACACTCATGTAAAGCACTATATATACATACACTGTCAGAAAAAAAGGTACAGTTCTGTCGCTGGGGTGGTACCCTAAGGTACAAAGTGAAAAGGTACAAATATGTATTTTTAAAGTACTAATATGTACCTTTAAGGTATCAATATGTATCTTTAAGGTACCAATATGTACTTTCAAAGTACTAAAATGTGCATTTAAGGTACTAATATGCACTGTTTAGGGTTAGGTAAGGTTCAAAGATGTACCTTTTCACTTTTGTACCTTAGGGTACCGCCCCAGCGACAGAACTGTACCTTTTTTTCTGAGCGTGTAATATAATATAATATAATATAATATAATATAATATATATTATATATATATATATATATATATATATATATATATTATATATATTATATATATATATATATATAAAATAGAGAGAGAGAGAGAGAGAGAGAGAGAGAGAGAGAGAGAGAGAGAGAGAGAGAGATCGCTTTACATGAGTGTACTATATGTGTGTGAATAAATTTAGATATACTAACACAATGGAAAAAAAATTGCTGTAGAAACCATTTACATTTAGAAATGATCAAATTTCACAAATAATTACAAAGAAATTACCTAAAATGAGAACAAAATGTGAAATATTGAAGTAAAAAGACTGACATAGTATTTTTAGTAAATGTATTCCAATAATCCCTTGTATTTATTTACAAAAAAAAAAAAAAAAAAAAAAAAAAGGTTGTTTCATATTCAGCATTATATAAAGAGTTGGACAATAATATATATATTTTTTAAATAATAAATTAATACATTTGATTTTTAATTTGATTTTTCAATGAAAGCAACAAAGATGGAGTACATTTATATTTCTGCTTTTAGCAGATGCTTTACTGTGAATTCAAGTTATTAAGATTTTATGTTGGAATTGAACCCTGGACTAGTTTAGACGGTAAAAACAGCACAGTTTACTACCAAACAACACTACAGGACTTATGTGAGTGAACTTTTCTCAGGCCGTTTACTGTACTTAACTTACAAAATTTAAGACATCATTATTGCCATACTTATTTGTAAACAGAGGTGTTTAGAAACAACGTGTGACTGCTTCAACTCACTCCAGACGGCCAAATGCAGATATTTGACATATTTTAACCCCTAAAACTAGTCTATAGTAGTCAACATTTAACGTGGATTAAAACCTTTCATCAAAGTTGCCCTAAAACCAAAACAATACCTGTTCTTCTTGTCTTAGGACAACTTTGACAAACTTTTTTGATCCACTTCAAATATTGACTACTGTATATTCTAGAACTCGTGTCGGTTTCACACTGAATGGCAGCGCAGAAGCTGTGCGTATGTGGAGTGGGAGCAGCACGCGCCCATTGTGAACCGCGGTTTGTGTACTGCAAATACAGACGAGTATCGCTCATTCGGTCACGCTTTTCAGGTGTTCTCAGACAACTGTTCGTCAGGTGCTTTGATTTATGATATGGGCAGCATGCTGTGATGCGGCCGTGTTCCCCTCTGTCCCACACACACGTGCATATGGGCTAACATGCTGTACATAGGTAGTTTACGAGATAAAAAAAATAATCTTAAAGTTAATAAATGCCTTTAGTTTTAATAATTTATACAGGCCTTTTAAATTTGGGCAGTAACTCCTGGCAGTGATGTGTTTTCCTGTAGTTGATTCTGTGCAAACTCTAATATTTAATGTAGATTTAAGTACCAAATGAGAAACGCTAAATTATTTAATAAATCGTCTTAATGATTCCCAATTTGGTTTAAGATAATTAAAGCAACGGTTTTTCAAAAACGAAAAGAATATGTAAAAGTATATTATTTGGGGTAAAAATCACCCATGCTGTTGGGGCTACACTGCAAAAGATGATTTTCTTCCTTAGTATTTTTGTCTTGTTTTCTAGTATAAATATCTAAGAATTCTTGAATCAGGATGCATCTACTTACATTTAAGTAAAATGCCAATGGGGTAAAAAAAAAAAAAAAATCTTAAATGAAAGATTCATTTTTAAAACATTTTTTTTTCCTGCCCCATTGGCAGATATTTTTGCTAATTTTAAGTCATTTTACTTGTCCAGTAAATGTATCCTGATTCAAGTATTTTTAGATATTTATACTAGAAAACAAAAATACTAAGAAAGAACATTTTTTTGCAGTGTAAAGGCACAATAATTTACAAGATAATTAACAGATGACTGACTTTTACATTTGTTGACATGACATGGTTAGATTCAGATGGTAAATATCATATATTATGTTGGGTGTCCACCATTATAATCACTACGTTTATAATGAAACCATCAAATTTAAAAAACATGATATTTAACATATCACATTAAAATAATAATAATAATCTAAATCTATAAATCTATATTAAATTATTATGGGATCTCTTTCAATGCTTTCAGAATCTTCACTTTTTAAAAAATTTTGTTCCTGTATTTTAAAATATGTTTTATTAACGTATTTGAATGACAGTAGCCTATATTATTTTAGCTAAAGTGTATACTGTGTGCTTTTACCCCGTGATTGTGATACATGATTTTATGGTGAAAGTGTTATTTTTCATGTTAATCAGGTCCATTTTGATCAAGAACTATGCACTGTGGCTTTAATCCAGTGTAAGCGGCGCAGCAAAAACAGACTTGGCGCTGAAACGATCCCAGCACTGCCGCTTCTGCTCTGCTACGCGCTGCTGCGCCGCCTCTGCATGCCGTGTGAATGTTCTAGCAAAGCTCCAATTTTCTGTAACTCCTGAATTTCAGTTGCTTTAAAATGTTTCAATAATTCAAAATCACCAACGGCTGTGTTTTAATGACTTGAGCACTTGTGCACATCGATAACCTCCTTGTGTTTCACGATTATAAGACGTTCATTTAAGCCCTTTCTTGCTGTCATATAGTATAAATTTTCCAAAGTCAAATTTAAGTGAACATAAGTGCTTGATTTTCCCAGTGCAATCAGTCATGAGTTGTTGTTGTGAAACTAGCGTTTCACTACCTGCGAGTAAATACACTCCTCCTGAGGCTGCAGAGCTTTCGAGCGGCTCGGAGTGAACGTCACCTTGCCGTCGTCCTCCTCCTTCCTTTCCTTCCTTTCCTTCCTCTTTGTCTGCTGTCTGACCGCGGCGTGTTCCACATCAGCGGTCGGGAGCGATTCTGCGGAGAGAAAGGAGAAACGATGACATGCTAAATAGCTGTTAGTTACTGTTAGTCTACCGCAGAAATAGCTTTAACACAACTGCTACATGACAAATGAAGCTTTTCAGGAATTAAACTGAGATTTTACTGAGAAAGTAGCTAACACTAATGATAAAAAAAGACTAGTGATGGGAAAGTCAGATCAGTTTAAGAACTCTAATTCTCAATCAATAAAAAGAAAAAGGTTGCATTTTCAAATCCCTTATCTTTACACAATCTTTGATCATATTCTACATTAGAAAGTCATTATATTGCAGCAAAAGATAAACATGGATATTCACTTCATGAGCCTTTTGTTCATTTGTAACACGACAGACGAAATCAACAAATCATTCATGAACCAACACATCACTATTAAACTGTTACAGATTAGCTTAGTTACGCAAGTAAGAACGAGTGAATCTTTTAAACAACTAAACCTTTCTTCAGAAGACAAAATAAGTCATCTTAGTTTACAACTAAAGACCAAAACCTTTCACTGCTCTTTATACATTGCAATCTTTGAAAACAACAGACTGATGGTTTTGAACAGTCCTCTTCTGCTAATTTTTATAATACAAATTAAACGTTTAACAACATTTAAAAAAAAACATGAACATGCCAGAGGCTCACCAGTGACAAAATACATTATAGTACAAAGCATGTAATATTACAATAATAACGCTTCCATTGTCTCTCTGTCTGCAAATAGATACGCTGACAGGACAGCCTATCAGAGCTCTCAGACCGAAGGATATGATTGGACGAATATTTAATGGTCCTACGCCTTCCATAGTGGATATAAATACATTTAGACCACCTACCCTGCTTTTAATGGAATAAAACAAAATTAAACTATGTCAGAATGGGCAATGAGCTGTAGATTTAGTCTAGCATTGAATGGTTGAGCTTGACTAGTCAACCTTGCAATTGAAGACTTTCTGTCTTTCTGTAGAAAGTGTTTAATGATGGCACTTTCTCAGAGTCACTTCTCTGTTTGTGTAAAAGGGGAAAAACACAGTTACAGGTCATTGCCTTGGAATTATAAGGTTCTACCCGACGTCTTTTGTCAAAACTGAGTTATTCACATATCCACATATCTTTTGTACACCATGTACATTTTGGGGCTTTTTTTTTTAAAGGAAACAATAAGGGTTCTACCTATAGAAGTCTATGGAACCCAAAAACTTTAAAGCTCAATATCTCAAATCTGCTCAGAATGCAAATAGAACCTTATAATTCCAAGGCGACGAAGTTTGCATTGAACATGGGATGGGAACTGACTGACTGATTCAGAGCAAAAGAATCAACCCCAAAAGAGTCTAGGATTGCAAACATTATCTTTATTACCCACTCCATAAAGCAGCTTTCAAACTTTAAACTACATGATTTTAAAAGACAGATTCAACCAGTTTCTACATGATCTTTTCTAACACACCACAAGCTGAAAACAACAATGTAAAGTAGATCTCCAAGCTTCATTGAGTTTCTTACCCTTTTTCTCATTGGATATATTTCCGTATATGAGCTCCGTATCTCCAGCAGCGTCTGATGGGAAAACACTTACATTATCAACAGATCAACTACAATCTCGTATTTCAATCATTAAATTATTGGCTTCAAAACTAGCCTTATAACAATCATGCTGGTCAAATGTTTTTCACATATCAGAGTGTTTGCATTTATGTTAATAAATTCCAGTCATTCATAAACAAGCATGCATGTATGCACATTTACAAATGACAAAAAATTTTCACATTTAACTAGTTAAGTAATTAATTTGTAATTATATATTATTCTAGTAAATAGTGTTATTAAAATGCAGTGTCAAGAACAATAAACATTTAAATGTTATATGCACGTTTCACATGTTGGAAGCTGGTGTACATTTTTTTTTTTTTTCAAACCAACTAATATTGTAAACAAACACTGCTCAATGAAAAATGTACATAAAAATGAATTCTGCTAATGTTTTTGTGTAATTTGAATATTTTGTTTGATAATTTTCTTTCTTTTATATTTTATCATTAGAGTATGCTATGATAATTATTTAACCATTTATTATTTATTTTGTATTTATTAACTATTGTATTTTTGTATGTGTATTGTTAATTGCACCTTGGGGTTGTCACAAGAGAAATTTCTTGGTGCTATACAATGACAATAAAGTACTTGACATTTCAGATGTTTCATGAATGAGGGCAAATGACTTTAACCATCCTATTTATGCCGTGGTCATACTAGAGTACTACTAGCCAAAAGTAAATGGTCAAATATCATTATCAAATCTAATAATCTGGTAAAACTAAAGATTTTTTTTTCTATACATTCATGATGCTTGAGGAATAATATCGTTTCAAAAACGTTCTGCCATTTTGCACCAATTTTAACCACAGGAAGTTTTTCAGATCATCCTTATAACGTCTATAGTGTTTCTACTTTTGGTGTAATTGTCTTTGAAACTGTCTGTAAGGGAGTGCAATGACCAAACAAATCTATACAGCATATATAACATAATCTACAAATCTTCTGAAGATCTTGAGGGATATTAACCAATGAGTTTTGCTCTGTAATTGCCACATGCATTAAATAGTACTACCTTTTAACCTTTATCAGGTAGTATATGAATTACAGATTCATATAAACTGACCTGGTGTTGACTTGAGCCGTTTCTTCTTGTAAACATAACATACGGTGATGAACAGCAGAATCAGGATCAGAGCACCGCCGCCCCCAATCAGATAAAATAAAACTATGGAAAAAAAAAACAACCACACAAGGTCATTTAAATCAAACTCCAAAAAATGATTTGAAAGGTTCATTCATATCAACTGCAACAGCAGCAAGAACAGAACTTTAACACCTACATGCAATTAATAGCACAATAAGTTAGTTCAAAAAACAGATTAGTTACAGGGCCTGCATCACTGCCATCATTATTATTGGGTTTATTTGTAATTCACAGTATTTGTTGTAGCTCAACACTCACACATTTGTGGAAGTGCTTCAGTTCTCTGGGTTTGATTCGTACCAGCTGATGAGAAACTCATACCATATTCGGACATCTGTGTAGAGCTGGACACTGTAGAGGTCAAACTAGAGGTCACAGGTGCAGTAGTTGGTTCTGAAATAAAACATAAGCACAGAATCACCTGCTTTCTCTCTTAATATAATGTAATGCAGAGATAATTAATTATTTTGAAGAACTAAGTGGCCAGTAAAGAGATAATTTGTCTGAATCTTAGCAATCCTGTCAAGGAAACATCCAGATCAAATTTCAGTTCAAAACTGTAATTAGTAAGTAATATTTTTCATAATGTTTCATTGTATGTTTTTAGGGGCATTAAACCATTTTGAATTGTAATATTTACCCTCACATCTCATTTTTGACTAAAGTAGGGGAAAATATGTCACAATATGTCCGAATGGGAAAAAAAAAAAAAAAAAAAAAAAAAAAAAAATACTATATTAATAATAATTTTTATATAAAATGTTAAATATTATATAATGTACATAATATTGTTTTTTTTTGTTTTGATCATGTTTGTTTGTTTATAATTTAGTGCCACACCAGCTACTGCTGAAAAACAAGTGAAAAAAAGTTTATTTCTCATTAAAAAGTCTAAATCCAGTGTAAATCTGTTCTAACTTCATTCAAAATCCTTTTTAAAAAGTCTTAGAGCAGTTAAAACCATCACAATCCATCAAAATATACTTCAGAGATACTGCAGTCTGGTATAATGGGATTTGGGGGTAAAACATGATTTTGACGTGTTCTTGACAGGTTTTCAGAGATTCTACATCACTCTTGTTGCTGATGTTATTGTTTAGCAAATATTGTGGACATTCATGTATTAGAAGCTCACCAGGACAGGGTTCGACACTAATGGTCTTCTCTCCATAACTGACGTGGTTCTTCACGCTGCAGCTGATGTTTCCAATAGCTGATGTTTCATTTAGCTGAATGGTAGTGTTTCTAACCATTGGTCCTTGTTTTAGTATTTTTCCATTCAGAGTCCAGTTGTAGATGATCTGATCACCCTCAGATGAGCAAGACACTGAAGTCTGATTGGAGAAGCAGCTGATTGACACTTCCACTGAGCCAATAGGAGCTGGAGGGAGGGACACATGACAGTCACATTACAAACACAGAAGAATCTTGTTCTTCCACACTACTCATACTATTACTGGAGTATGTAGTGGGTTTACTGTGTGCTACAGGAAGAAAAACCTACACAGAGATTCAACTGATTCATTTGCATGAGAGTGAGATCTTTGGAGAACATGAGATTGGAATGAGTCTGATGAGAGAGTTTACGTACCTTCAACAATCACCTGAAGATATCTTTGCCATGTTCTTGTGCCGTCTGAGTCATAAAGTTCTAATGAGTAATTACCTGCATCTGCTCTGATCACATTGCTTATTGTCAGAGTCCCATTATGAGAAATGAACTCAGCTCTGTTACTGATGGTTTCATGTTTTTTCACTTTATTGTTCCTTACAGTAAGAATTTTCAGTGGAGTGCCATGATGAAACTTGTACAAAAGCAGTTCTTCATTTTGAGCACACTGCACCATCAGCAGATTGAGTTTGTGTCCCAGAGCTGCGTAACAGGGATCAGACTGATCGAACCTACAGAAGCGATCCAGACCTGAACAAAACACACACTGAAATGTACCAAATTTTGCAAACATCAGTTAAAATCAGACACAACTTAGACATTTGCAGAATTAAAGTTAAACTGAAAAATCATATCAAACAGACTCTTATTCTGATCTCACACACCTGATCTCCTTTAAATTAAAAATAATATTCATCATAAACATAAATGCCCAACTCTTTTTTTTTCTAGGAAGCAATGCAATTTGTGTCTCCAGAGTTACTACTGATATTTAACAGGATACTAAACAATCATATTGGACAGATTTAACTGTTAACATAAAACAATCATTTTAATTTAAAACATTTATGACTAGAATATCGACTAGTCTGTATGCCCACATTCATCTTAAAGTTAATTTAATTCAAATTTAACTATCGTGCTTTTACGGTCTACAAATGCTTTATACATGTTAACATGCAATATTCTGATGTAGTGTAACTGTGTAGATCATCTTTATCCCACACTTTGTTCAATCCTGTTATGCTGTGATATTTCTCACACAATGAAAGAAAAACACACTTCCTCTTACATTTTTAATACTCCACTAATACAAACTGTTAAGAGGTTCATTAAACATTTTGACTAGATCACTGCAGACTCTTACCCCTGGTTTCACAGACAAGGCTTAAGCCTAGTTCTAGACTAAAATGGAAGTCAGAGCTGTTTTAACAAAGAAACTTGCACTGACTGATTAAAATATATTAGTGCCTTTGTTTTGTCTCAAGATGCACACCAGTAATGTTTTTTCTAAGCACATTTATAAAAATGACTTAAATGTCCTAATTGAACTATAGCCTAATCCTGACTTAGTCTAAGTCCTGTCTGTGAAACCGTGCCTTAATGTAATATTACAACCAAGTGTTTTTATTTCAAAAATTGATCAGCATAAGATGAGTTTAATGTGAAACTCACATGCAGTAGTTTGCAGCAGCAGCATCAGTCCAAAGATGAGCATCATTTCTCTGAAATTCAGTTTCCAGAAGAGCCCAATCCCAGCAGAAGAGTGTGATGCTGCTTCAGATCGTCTGGACTTTTGTCCGTCTGTGTTCTGGCTCTCATCAAGCGTCTTCACAGCGAGACTCACACTGGACTGACACATGAGGAAACATCTGACCGCTTCACTGAGGAAAGTGGAAGTTTCCTCATATGGGGGAAGACACATGCTGTTAGTTTGCATTACAGTTCATCTAAAACAAGTGAAACTGAAAGAAAGAAAGTATAATTTTCAGACACGTTTTCTAAAAAGTGCAAAAAAAATCTTGTTTTAGAAGCAACAAGTGGAAATGCCATAAAACTACCAATAATGTAAAATCAAATTAAATATTATCTTTTCTTAACTGATGAAATGCTTTAGACCAGGGTTCTTCATATCTTGCCCTGGAGGGACAAAGCATTGCAACATTTAGCTCCAACCCTGATCAAACACACCTACCTGTGATTTTCTAATGATCCTGAAGACATAATTAATATGCTCAGGTGTGTTTGATTAAGGTTAGAGCTAAACAGATCCCTGCTCTAGACAGTTCTGCTGTTCTGTAGTTAACAGTTGCTAAATGTAGCTGATGAGGATGATGGCGAGTTTACTTATCTATATACATATATGAGTGGGAGTGTATTGTAATCTAAATAAGGTTTGTCCAGCAAATTGATTTTGTTGCTAGGCTTTTGAATAAAGTCTCAAAAGGGGTGAGGAAGTCACTAAACACTTATCACTAAATTGGCAACATTGACATTGATTACAACATAACCAGTTATTAATATTTTGTTGGTCCTCTCTTGTTTTTGCATGTGTTCATAATTTATTTGTATGACAGCATGGCCAAAAATTATGACCGCACAATTTGGCATGTTTCATTGCATTATTATCAGAAATAAAACAATTAACCTTCTTGGAGTCATTGGAGCTGTTGGAGCCATTTTGGGTTGACATCATTGTAGTTCACAAAACTTAAGTATCCCCTCAGTCAGCACTTAAGAATTGGTCTTAGACTTTACTGAAGGTTGCTTTTAGTGTCTCTATAAAAGTCTCCTACTCTTAGAAAAGTCTTACTTTTTACTAAGAATTTTGACACTTAAGTCAAAGTTTAGGACTATTCTTAAGAGCATTTCTGAGAAGTTTTATACATACAGGCCCAGGTTTACATGTGGTTGTTACAGCAGGTTGTTTGTAATATCTTCCTCTGAGTGTGTGATGATGTTTATATTGTTTGACTCGCATCCAGTCAGTTCACATGTGAAGGAAGAAAATATTCTGATCTTCAGCCCGTCTGGACTCGATTCTGCTTATGGATTAAAATGAGTTTAACCCTATTTATTTGAACTGAACTTATAATTAAAGCTACATTATGAATGCTTTTTAGTTCAAATGAACACATTATTCATTAATCAACAAAACATTAATGGATTATTCATTTACGAAATTCACTTTCTTTGTTTTTTTGTTATGAGCGACATCTGCAGGAGGAAACGAGTTACAGCTGAACCCATTTACTAAAATTAATTTAATTTCTGTCTGGGTTTACTGTTTTTATATGTGGTTTGTTTTTATGTCTGTTGAAATTCATTGATGTGCTTTCTGTTAGATCATTTTAATTGACTATATTAAAAAAAATGAATACGCTTGTGAGTTTTTGACTGCAAATATGGTTTAATTTCAAAGCATTTTATTTTCATTTACAGTTTCTTAAGAATTACATAAATTATGTTTCTCAATATTCTATGATGACACAAATATTTGGTAAAAGCCATCTCAAAAACTGCATATTCAAGGAAAACAACAGTTAGAAAACACCAGATACTGCAAAAATGAGAACAGATAAAACATCTAAACAGACTCTATAAATGAAGAGAAATCAAACTCAAAGTAAAAGAGAAAAAGCAGAAATATGAAATAAACAGTGATTTCACAATCTGACAAATCTGAAAAAAAGAATGTGATCATTAATGAACAGAAGAGGTTTCATGTATTAAAAAAAAAAAAAAAAGTTCATTCAAAGCATAAAGACAAATAAATAAAATAAGCAACTGTAACAAAAATGTCCAGAAAATAATCTTAATACCTAAAACTGTAGAAAAACTGGTTTAATTCATATATCCTGGTTTTAATTCATTTCTTGGTTTTAAACAATAAGGTCTGCTGTCGAGAGGTGAAATCTGGATTGATGTGGGAATCTGTGAAAGTCTGAAGTCATTTCTCATAGATGTGATGATCTGCTGCTGCTCTCATGAATCTTCTGCTGTGTTCATGTCGTTCTCTAAATCCTCTCATTCTCACTTTCTGATCTTCATGTTTCTTTCCTAAAAGCATCACATCATCATCATCATCATCATCTTCATACTCTTAATATTTGCATGTCAAATCCATAATGATGATCATAAATGTCTCTGACCTGACGTGTGTCTCATGTAGATGTGAAAACCTCCTAACAGACCCAACAGAACCATCAGCTGAAAACACCAGACCAGCACAAACACCACAGACACTGAACACATGAACAACAACAAATAGACAGAAATCGAAACCCATGGTTCATGTTTCCAGTAGTGTGTTTGTTAAACAGAATATGTTCGTAACATTCTGATGAACTCACACGTCTGTGAAGGAAATACATCAGGGCTCGGTGTAAGGATGAGATTTATACCAGCTGATGAAAAACTCGTACTATATTGTGATGTCTGTGTAGATGCAGAGGTCAAACTAGAGGTCACAGGTGCAGTAGTTGCTCCTGAAATCAAACATCAGAACAGAATCACCTGCTTTCTCTCTCTGAACCACATCAACACAATTCACTGCTGAGATCAAACTGAAACAAACTCATGACACTTTTCAACAATTAAGAGCCCAATTAGAAGAAATGACTGTTCTGCATGATTGGTGGTGTTGTGGTTTTTAGATGTATATGTGGACATTCATGTATTAAAATCTCACCAGGACAGGGTTTGACTCTAATGGTTTTCTGTCCGTGACTAATGTGGTTATTCACGCTGCAGCTGATGTTTCCATCAGTTCCCAGAGATTGAACAGATTCATTTGCATGAGAGTGAGATCTTTGGAGAACATGAGATTGGAATGAGTCTGATGAGAGAGTTTACGTACCTTCAACAATCACCTGAAGATATCTTTGCCATGTTCTTGTGCCGTCTGAGTCATAAAGTTCTAATGAGTAATTACCTGCATCTGCTCTGATCACATTGCTTATTGTCAGAGTCCCATTATGAGAAATGAACTCAGCTCTGTTACTGATGGTTTCATGTTTTTTCACTTTATTGTTCCTTACAGTAAGAATTTTCAGTGGAGTGCCATGATGAAACTTGTACAAAAGCAGTTCTTCATTTTGAGCACACTGCACCATCAGCAGATTGAGTTTGTGTCCCAGAGCTGCGTAACAGGGATCAGACTGATCGAACCTACAGAAGCGATCCAGACCTGAACAAAAAAAAAACCACACACACACACAAGAAATGTACCAAATTTTGCAGACATCAATTAAAATCCGACACAACTTAGACACACATTTCCAGAATTTAAGTTAAACTGAGAAATCATATCAAAAAGACTCTTATTCTGATCTCACACACCTGATCTCCTTTAAATTAAAAATAATATTCATCATAAACAAATTGATTTTTGATTTTTATTTAACTGTTAACATAAAACAATCATTTTAATTTAAAACATTTATGACTAGAATATCGGCTAGTCTGTATGCCCACATTCATCTTAAAGTTAATTTAATTCAAATTAAACTATCATGCTTTTACGGTCTACAAATGCTTTATACATGTTAACATGCAATATTCTGATGTAGTGTAACTGTGTAGATCATCTTTATCCCACACTTTGTTCAATCCTGTTATGCTGTGATATTTCTCACACAATGAAAGAAAAACACACTTCCTCTTACATTTTTAACACTCCACTAATACAAACTGTTAAGAGGTTCATTAAACATTTTGACTAGATCACTGCAGACTCTTACCCCTGGTTTCACAGACAAGGCTTAAGCCTAGTTCTAGACTAAAATGGAAGTCAGAGCTGTTTTAACAAAGAAACTTGCACTGACTGATTAAAATATATTAGTGCCTTTGTTTTGTCTCAAGATGCACACCAGTAATGTTTTTTCTAAGCACATTTATAAAAATGACTTAAATGTCCTAATTGAACTATAGCCTAATCCTGACTTAGTCTAAGTCCTGTCTGTGAAACCGTGCCTTAATGTAATATTACAACCAAGTGTTTTTATTTCAAAAATTGATCAGCATAAGATGAGTTTAATGTGAAACTCACATGCAGTAGTTTGCAGCAGCAGCATCAGTCCAAAGATGAGCATCATTTCTCTGAAATTCAGTTTCCAGAAGAGCCCAATCCCAGCAGAAGAGTGTGATGCTGCTTCAGATCGTCTGGACTTTTGTCCGTCTGTGTTCTGGCTCTCATCAAGCGTCTTCACAGCGAGACTCACACTGGACTGATGCATGAGGAAACATCTGACCGCTTCACTGAGGAAAGAGGAAGTTTTCTCATATGGGGGAAGACACATGCTGTTAGTTTGCATTGCAGTTCATCTAAAACAAGTGAAACTGAAAGAAAGAAAGTATAATTTTCAGACACGTTTTCTAAAAAGTGCAAAAAAAAAAAAAAAAAAAAATCATCTTGTTTTATGTAACACACTTGAAAAAGCAAACAAGCGTGATTGGTATTTTGGTTCTTTTGTTTATTCAGTGAGCAGTTTTACAAGTCTTGCCACGGCTCCGTGCAACACAACAACGCGTGAACTACTACGACTGCTAACGTAACTCTTTTTTTCTTCTGTTTCAGGTCTGCTCCGGGGATTCCATCGGACTACCGCCACCCACTGGACACTTATCGCCTAACTGTGAGTATGCAAGAAATGGGTGCTTGTACTGAATATTTTTTAACAAAGTAAAACAATTAATCACTATTGAACAAACATTACAAAGAAAATTAATATATATTGGGGGGTCTAGCATTTTATACAAAAAAAAAAAAAAATATATATATATATATATACATCTAGGTGCATATTCTAGATTTCTCCATATTTAGAAGCAACAAGTGGAAATGCTGTAAACTACCAATAATGTAAAATACTTTACAAATTCTCCTTTAAGTCAAATAAAATATTATCTTTACTTAACTGATGAAACGCTTTAGCCCAGGGTTCTTCATATCTTCCCCTGGAGGGACAACGTATTACAGCATTTCGCGCCAACCCTGATCAAACTCACCTACCTGTGATTTTCTAATGATCCTGAAGACATAATTAATATGCTCAGGTGTGTTTGATTAGGGTTAGAGCTAAACAGATCCCTGCTCTAGACAGTTCTATTGAGAGTAAACCAAAATCAGGTCTGCATGTGGTTATTACAGCAGGTTGTTTGTAATATCTTGCTCTGAGTGTTATGATGTTTATATTGTTGGACTTGCATCCAGTCATGGGACACGTTGAGTTTGTATCTGCTCATGGATTAAAATGAGTTTAATTAAATTTATTTGAACTTAACTTATAATTAAAGCTAAATTATGGATGCATTTTAGTTAAAATTAATAAATGATTCATTAATCAACAAAACATTACCGGATTACATTAAAACGCCATGTTTATGCTTGCTTTTGAATGGTGGACATAAATATGGGATGATATTAGACGGTTAATAGATGCACGCACAATTATCCATGTACTAGATCAATTTTATGCATGTATCGTACAATCCACAAACAAATGCCTTTCAATTTGAGTCTGTGGAATTCGGGATTAAATGATTTGTACAAATACAGACATGTTTGCACATAAAAATGTTCTGTTCTGCATTAATATATCATAAATTGCTCATGCAAAAAGGAATCAGTGCATTTGTGGATCAGGTGACACGCGTGCATTTATTGAAGTCTTGCTCGAGTCAATCTTGTTCAGTTCATTTGGATTTTGAGACTTCATTTTCGCAGTTTACAGCATTTCACGACGTCCACACACACAACTACCAATGAACAAGGCCCAGTGCAATTCATTAACGTGTACGCGATTCGAAAAATTCGCAAATTTGCGTCACTACACTGATGTGAAAAATGCTATAATTTGCATTAAAGTATCACAGTTTGTGCATGTGGCGATTAAAATGTTCATTTGTGGATCAGACGACATGCGTGCATTCATTCACATCTCTTCTGAGTCGATTCTATTTGATTCATTTGAATTTTGAGACTTTCGTTCCGCCCTTTTAGCCTTGCCCAATCCACACACAGCTCGCAATCGGCGACCACTAGATGGCGCTATAGCCCCAGTCACACGTGCGCATTCCATTGTGTACGCTTTTATGAATGTTACATTGTGTTTTATTTGTTTCTTTTTGGTTTGGCTATTCTCCCCTGCCTGTTGAAATATAGTAAACATGTTTTATTGAACTTGTTCTAACAGAATGGCTTATATTAATTTTGTTAAACAAGAACTTCGTCATCGCACCTTTTTTCTGTACTTCAACGGCGCGTTGTCACTTATTCCTTCCTTGTATTATTATTATTATTATTATTATTTCTCTCCTACTGCGAAGATGGCCAATCAGCATCATCAACTTCATCTTTGCAGCCGACACTGACTCAGAAAACAGTTTAGCAATAAGTACATGAAATATGTTACAGCTATTTTTTCCCCTAGACATTCATTGTCATTCCTTTAGTCAGCAAGCTTTATTCGTCCGCTTGAGCGCGGAATAGGCTATAAACGGCTCACTGGTTTAATATAGTATAATTAATTTAATATAAACGTGCGATTACTAATGGCTCAAACGAGCGACTACAATAGCACTTGTAATAATAATAATAAGGAAGAAATAACTAACAACGTCCCGTTTAAGTACAGAAAAAAAGGTGCCATGACGAAGTTCTTGTTTGGCAAAAATAATATAATAATAATAATAATAATAATAATAATAATAATAATAATAATATATATATAAGAATAATATATAAGAATCATAAGTTATTCTGTTAGAACAAGTTCAATAAAACATGTTTACTATATTTCAACAGGCAGGGGAGAATAGCCAAACCAAAAAGAAACAAATAAAACACAATGTAACATTCATAAAAGCTACACGATGGAATGCGCACGTGTGACTGGGGCTATAGTGCCATCTAGTGGTCTCCGATTTTCTTAGGCTCAGCTGCGTGCCGATTGCGAGCTGTGTGTGGATGGGGCAAGGCTAAAAGGGCGGAACGAAAGTGAGAGAGAGTAAAATCTTTGCGTGGCAGGGGTAGCTGCCACAAAGACCTGCCACTGCTATGTGCGCCTGCCACTCCACCTGCCACCGCCATGTGCGCCTGCCACTGGACCCGTCAGCTATATTTGCGCCTGCCACTCGACCTGCCACCACTGAATGGGCTTGCCTCGCGACCCGTCACCGCTATAGCAAACACGTGGCGCGACGCGTAGGCGCTGTGTGTTCTATTATGGATTAAACATGAGATAATGTGGCAAATAAGTGTAGAATTGCAAGGTCTGTTTGCTTACCTGCATCAACCGGAGTGTGAACAGTGTACAGTGCTGCCTACGTGCATGGATTTCAACAGAAGAATAGAGAAAAATAAAAAAGTAAGGTAATAAATATGTAAATAAATGTAGAATTGCACTGTGTTTGTTTATATGCATCAATCAGAGTGTAAACAGTCAGAGATGCTGAGGCAGGCGCGACTCTTCGATGCTGCGCGCGCCATTATGGATTTAAAGGGAGAAATAAAGCATAAGTTAAGATGGCAAATATGTAAATAAATGTAGAATTGCACTTTCTGTTGGTTTATATACATCAATCGGAGTGTAAACAGTGAGAAATGTTGAGGCGGGCGCGACGCTTCGGTGCTGCGCGAGCCTTTTGGATTTAAAGGGAGAAATAAAGCATAAGTTAAGGTGGCAAATACATAAATAAATGTAGAATTGCACTGTATGTTTGTTTATATGCATCAATCGGAGTGTAAACAGTGAGAGATGTTGAGGCAGGCGCGACGCTTAGTTGTGGCAGGCGCGACGCTTCGGTGCTGCGCGCGCCATTATGGATTTAAAGGGAGAAATAAAGCATAATTTAGGGTGGCAAATACATACATAAATGTAGAATTGCACTGTATGTTTGTTTATATGCATCAATCGGAGTGTAAACAGTGAGAGATGTTGAGGCAGGCGCGACGCTTCGGTGCTGCGCGCGCCATTGTGGATTTAAAGGGAGAAATAAAGCATAATTTAGGGTGGCAAATACATAAATAAATGTAGAATTGCACTGTATGTTTGTTTATATGCATCAATCGGAGTGTAAACAGTGAGAGATGTTGAGGCAGGCGTGACGCTTAGTTGTGGCAGGCGCGACGCTTCGGTGCTGCGCGCGTCATTAGGGATTTAAAGGGAGGAATAAAGCATAAAGTAAGGCAGCAAATATGTAAATAAGAGTAGAATTGCACTTTCTGTTTGTTTATATGCATCAATCGGAGTGTAAACAGTGCCAGATGTTGAGGCAGGCACGACGCTTCGGTGCTGCGCGAGCCATTTTGGATTTAAAGGGAGAAATAAAGCATAAGTTAAGGTGGCAAATACATAAATAAATGTAGAATTGCACTTTCTGTTTGTTTATATGCATCAATCGGAGTGTAAACAGTGAGAGCTGTTGAGGCAGGCGCGACGCTAAGTTGTGGCAGGCGCGACGCTTCGGTGCTGTGCGGCCATTACGGATTTAAAGGGAGGAATAAAGCATAAGTTAAGGCAGCAAGGAGTGGCAGGCGCATATAGCGGTGGCAGCTGCCTTTGGCGGTGACGGGTCAAGTGGCAGGTTTTTGTGGCAGCTGCCCCTGCCACGCAAAGATTTTACCCTTGCTGGACAAAAGTCTCAAAATTCAAATGAATCAAATAGAATCGACTCATAAGAGATGTGAATGAATGCACGCATGTCGTCTGATCCACAAATGAACATTTTAATCGCCACATGCACAAACTGTGATACTTTAATGCAAATTATAACATTTTTTCACATCAGTGTAGTGACGCAAATTTGCAATTTTTTCGAATCGCGTACACGTTAATGAATTGCACTGGGCCTTGTTCATTGGTAGTTGTGTGTGTGGGCGTTGTGAAATGCTGTAAACTGCGAAAATGAAGTCTCAAAATCCAAATGAACTGAACAAGATTGACTCGAGCAAGACTTCAATAAATGCACGCGTGTCACCTGATCCACAAATGCACTGATTCCTTTTTGCATGAGCAATTTATGATATATTAATGCAGAACAGAACATTTTTATGTGCAAACATGTCTGTATTTGTACAAATCATTTAATCCCGAATTCCACAGACTCAAATTGAAAGGCATTTGTTTGTGGATTGTACGATACATGCATAAAATTGATCTAGTACATGGATAATTGTGCGTGCATCTATTAATCATTTTGAGTCTAATATCATCCCATATTATATCAGTGTTGTTGTTAATGTTCTGGTTATTTTATTTCAGTGTCCAGTTTGTTAATTTTGTGCAAAGCATACGGTTGAAGTAAACATCATACAGCTGAACCATACACGTCTTGTTTCATTCATGCAAAACGCATGTCCACTACTGTGGGCTATGACTAATTTCATGGGCAATGCAGACAAAATTATGATTTAAATACAAAAATGTATCATAATTTTTAAAAGCAAAGCTTCATACTATGATAATGTCACTTTCTAAGACCATTATCCTACAGTCAGTGCGAAATTAGGCTCCTCCATTCAAAAAAAAAAAACAAGAATCGAAAACCACAGTGAGGAATCGGTTCTTGGAATCGAATTCAATCGATTCCAGAACCAGGAATCAGAATCGGAATTGATTCCAAAATTTTCGGAATCGAACAGCCCTAACCGACACATCAGGAAACACTCTGAATCTGGATTTATTCTTTTTTTTAATCTGTTTTATGATCGTTTAAAAAAATGATATTTGTAAAGAAATGTTAATGATAAATGTTAATTCACTGTTTAAAAAAACACACATTCAATAAGCCTGTGACATTTGACTGCAAATACAGTTTTTTTTCAAAGCATTTAATTTACCAAAACTAATTTCATATAATTTTTTTTAATTGATGAACGGTGTGTTCATTAATATTTAATAATGAAACAAAGATCCTGTATGAAAAATACACAGATGTTGTTAAAAGACAGTTAGAAAACACCAGACACAGCTCAAGAGCTTCAAACAGAAAGACTGTGAGAAATTCTGTCAAATCTGATTCTGAGAAATGAGAGTTTTATTAGGGATAAACAGAAGGGGTTTTGCGTAATGACATAAAAATTCTGATAATTCAATTAAATCATGAAATGAAGACAAAAAAAAAAATTTATATATATATATATATATATATATATATATATATATATATATATAAATATACTATATATATATATATATATATATATATATATATATATATATATATATATATATATATATATATATATGTGTATAATTTTTTATATATATATATAAAAAAGTCCAGAAAATAATCTAGTGAAAAAAGAGCTTCATAAAACTGTAGAAAATGTCTTCTGGCTTTATGTTATGTTATAAGATCTCCTGCTGTCGACAGGTGAAAGCTGGACTGATGTGAGAATCGGTGTCACTACGAAATCATTTCTCATAGATGTGTCATAGACTCTAAATCAGTGGTTCCCAGCCACGTTCCTGGAGGTCCCCCAACACTACACATTTTTCATCTCTCCTTTGTCTGATACACCCATTTCAGGTCTTGGAGTCTTTACTAATGACCCGAATCAGGTGTGTTTGATTAAGGAGACAATGGAAACTGCATGGAAAACATGCAGTGTTGGGGGGCCTCCAGGAACCAATCAATCAATCAATCAATCAATCAATTAAATCAAGTCACATCAATCAGTCAATAAATGCTGGGTTGTTGATATCTGTGTCATCAAAGTACTATCGTGTTTTCATCTTCTATAAACACTTTAAGCGTTCTTTATTCCAATATTGCAGAATTTGAATAATGTAGAACACTATGATCACTGCAACACAAACATTTTTATTTCTGAGATTGATCTGATTGATCAGCATAAGATGAGTTTGATGTGAAAGTGACTCACATGCAGTAGTTTGCTGCAGCAGCATCAGTCCAAAGATGAGCATCATTTCTATGAAGTCCAGTTTCCAGAAGAGCCCAATCCCAGCAGAAGAGTGTGATGCTGCTTCACATCATCTGTCCGTCTGTGTTCTGGCTCTCATGAAGCAACCCCTCCTGTGATTTTCGAGTGATCCTGAAGACATGATTAGCACGTTCAGGTGTGTTTGATTAGGGTTAGAGCTAAACTCTACAGCGGCCAGATTTTAGGATCCCTCCTCTAGACAGTTATTTTTTTGAGGGTAAACCAGAATCAGATCTACACATGAGTGTTTCAGTCGGCTGTCTTTTTCCTCACTGAGTGTGTGATGATGTTTGTAGTTTGACTCAGATCCAGTCAGTTGAATGAAGAGAGGATTCTGACCTTCAGCCTGTCTGAACTCAATCTTCTGTTTTTCTGGAGCAGAGACTCATGGGAGTTTGTTGAGTTTGTAGCTGTTTAGAGCTGCTCATGTAGAGAGCGACACCTGCAGGAGGAAACTACAACTACAGGTTTGAACTAGTCAACTAGCTAGAATTTACCATGGATGGTCTAAATCCATGACTCCAAACCCAGGGAATCATCGATTGACAAACAGCCGAAATTTTGTGATCAAAATTGTAAGGCTCCTCCCGCTACGGCAAGCCTAGCGGTTCAGCTGAAGGTTTCTTGCGTGTAGGTCTTTTACGGCGCTTCTGTAAAAATTACCTTGAAATATTAAAATTTAGTTTCCAAACAAAAATCTGACTCCATGAATAATTTAGTCTGACTCCAATTATGAATAATTTGTTAATTCTGGTTTGTATTCTGTAATTTGCTGATCGCGGCTATTTTTCCTGTATAATAATTTAGACATTTGAATATTCTGGAAGTCCCGCAGCCTTAATATTTTCGTTCCTTAGGGACTAGGTGCCGCTTTCGATTTACACCCCGGCCGTGGCGAATTCGTCGACACAAGCTCGCCAGTTCTGACTTACTCAGAGGATGCAGAGCGATTATAATATCTTAAAGTGGGCCGCGCCTGCGTGCTCTCAACAAAAAGTATATATTTCCTCAATAACCGCGAGAGTTACATCGTGTTAAGTCAGTGACAACTCAACATCCGGAGCCCTAGTGATCATGCCAATTACACAGCTTAACAATGAAAATCCAATTCAGAATTAAATTCAGTTCCAATTAAAATGAATACATAACATACTCCAAGATAAATCTAAAAGTGAGAGATGCATTCCTGACCGCAGAGAGATACACAGCAGCATGTGAGAGATATGGAGGCAAAGCTCCAGAGACTCTCACACACAGTGTGGGGTTCTTCTGAATACAGAATCCCAAAGTAATGTTTTGTCACTTCGCTTATATACCCAGACCAAAACAAACAAATCTTCCAATCAGTTGTAAAAACATATAAGACCTTTTGGTTTGTCAGGAGATCTCATGCCCCAGGGTCACACCTGGCTGGAGATTCTCACCCGACCCTAAGGGGAAAACACACCCCTCAGCAGCAAAACACAATTCTACAGAAGTGTTCAGTCTTCCTCATAATATAAGTGACTTCTGTGAAATTGAGACAATTTTACCAATCGCACTAAGACCTTTAGAATGATACCAAACATGAAAGGGAAAATTCAACATATTCACAAAATGTAACACATGTAGTATATGGACATTCTTAGTGACTTTCAGTGGAACCTTTTGGGGGAAAAGTGTGAGATGCAGGGGGGGGAGAGGAGAGGGAGGAAGGGGGTTGTAAATGAGCAATAGGGGTGGTGTTGTTTGCCCTCTTTGAAGATCTCTTCTCCAGATTAGTTTTATTGTTTTGTTGCATGGCATCTGTTTTTGTCAGGGTTCCTGGACTTTGAATTCATGAGGAAATAATTTCACATCTTACAAAATCATAAAGCAAACAAGCAGCAGAAGATTTAATACTTTTTAGATCATATGAAACCTTTTTCCAATAATAACTTTTCTTACTGTCAGTGGGTCTTGATGCAGCATTACAGATCCACTCGAATAATGTTAAACATTGTTAACCATACACACAGAAAAAAAATAGGCCAGAATTGCACCTTCTGGAGTACAGCAGCTTGTCACTGGAGCAGTACCCTCAAATGACATCTTTGTACCTTTCTTTCTTTCTTTCCTTTTTATTTTTATTTTTTTATTTACTTATTTTTTTTTGTTTACCCCTAATAGATACATATTAGTAACTTAAGGGTATGTTTTACTACTCTAAGGTACTAACATGTACCTATTAGGGGTAAATACAAAGATACAAAGATGTTTTTTTAAAGGCTACTGCTCCAGTGACAAGCTGTTGTACCCCAAAAGGTACAATTTTGATCTCTATTTTTCTGTGTAACAAATCATTAAACCTTAGAATTATCCACTTAGAACAACAGTAACTATGCAATTTTATGTTTTAACAACAAGGTTTTGTAACAGAGAGCAAATCTACAAAGCTAACTGCAAATACATTTTTAAAACCTCAAAACAGAAATAATATTATTCTGTTTCAATGATGTATCAAAGACAAAACGCATTTCTTTATTAGGAGCGACATCTGCTGGAGAAAACAAGAGATACGGAGGAATGGGTTTACTAAAATTAATTTGATTTCTGTCCAGTGTTGGGCACGTACCTTAAAAAAAATAATTAGTTATAGTTACTAGTTACTTCTCACAAATAGTAACTGAGTTAGTAACTGAGTTACATCATTATAAGAGTAACTAATTACCAGGCAAAGTAACTATTGCGTTACTTAAAAAAAAAAAATCTAATTTAATAAAACTATAAAATGAATATAAAACATTGTACACTAATCTACACTATTTTAATGTTGTTGTAGGACAACGTGAGAGACAACTATCAAATTCAACATATTATTATAAATATTATCATTACTATAGTGGAACAATAAAGCACAATAGATGGTTTAGAACTTCAAATATTTATTGCACAGACCACAACTCGTCAACAAATAAGTCTAAATATAAATTATGCTTCTGAAGAAATGTACCAAAAATAAACAAATAATAATAATAAAAATATATACTGTAGTGCAAAAAAAAAACTGATATGTAAACAGGTAATAAAATAAAACTCCATGTCCATATCTGACCATTGGCCATATATCCATCCATTCATTCATCCTAACTATTAAACCAGTGGTTGTATCTCAAAACCAGAAGCTTCTCAAACTTTTGATCAGAGAGCCTATTCCTCTTTGGAGTGATGACGAGTTTCCCCAGACTAAAGAGTCTCTCTACTGGGGCACTGGATGGAGTGGCTACATTATATCTGAGTGAAATTTTCTTTATCAGCGCAAATCCATTTAGAGAGTCTATCTCTTGTGCTCCAGATTTGAAATAATCTGTGACTTCACTTTCAGCAGTAGAAGAGGTGTCATCCTCATCCTCAGAGGAAAAGAACTCATCATCTATGGCTGATTCTCTGCTTTGGTGGTGTGTTGGTGTTGATGTGCTGCTACCTGCTTGCTGGTCTTGGTCTAGGACAAGTTTCCGGCACTCTGCCAGCAGACTTGCCTTGGCCTTGTCCTTCCTGTCCTGTGACCGAAGCCAGCGTAGTTTGAACTTGGGTAGGGTCACAGCAGCCAAAACAGCATCCTCGCTTTCCAGCACCTCTGCAAATCTTGTTTTGATTGCCTGAAAAAAAGTAAGAATGCAAATAACATATTATACTATTTGTCTATATTCACACACACACACACACACAAAGTTTATTATCAATTACATTATATTTCTTTACAACAAAACACTTTGCAGGTCCATCATCTCTAGTCACAGATCATAACTGTAAAGCTATTCATTTTCCATCCATCCTAATAAAAAAATTCAATTCTTGGGTAAATATATTTAAAAGAATTAACGTTCATACCGCGACAACTGCCTCTGGAAGGTCAACTAGGATTTGCAGGCCACTCTTCAGTTCCAATGTCTTGAAAATCAATGTCTCCACTGTGGGTAGGAGTGTACCATGGAAACAGTTGTCTTCTCCCTGAAGAATGTCTAAGGCAACTGTAAGTGGCTTCATGACAGTACAGTACTCCCTGATGAACTGATGCTCTCGCTCTGTGATGGCTGTCATTCCAAACTTGGATGAGATGGTGTTCAGCTCGGCCACAGGAATCTCACACATTCGAGCCAGGGCATCATAAAATGAATTCCATCTCATACTGCAAAGGACCAACAGCTTCTTTGCAATGATGTCATCCACAGTCTCTGCAGCCACTGTTGAATGACTAGCCTTGTTCCATAAGCCTGTGCATTTTGTGGTAGCGCTTCTGTATATTGCTTTTGTTTGTGGTTTTGACAGTAACCACTTGTCAACATCAGTACATGAAACAAGGTTTAAAGTGTGTGCAGCACACCTCTGATGTGGCGGCAAAGTGATCATCACAACTTCATCACCACCACCATCACCACCGTTTTGCAATATATCATTAATGTCCGTAAAAGTCACCTCACCCTCAGAATCCTCCTGGACTGGCTGAAATCTTTTGAAGGCCTTGACAAAATTAGAGCCATTATCCGTGACAGTTGATGTAATTTTATGGGATATGCCATAGGATGAGTGAATGTTGTCAAGCTCAATTGCAATCATGTCATGAGTATGTCGACCCTTAAGTCTTCTGCATGCAAGTGCTGCTTTCCCTTGCTCCATGCTGCTGGGAATTATCCAATGTGCAGTTACGCCAAGATAGCTTTTATTATGTGCAGTCCAAATATCGGCTATTGTAGAGATATATTCTACGTGTTCAAATGTCTTTTTGAGTTTGGCATTCATTCTGGCATACTCTGCGTCTATGTACTTTGAAAAAGTCTTTTTGCATGGTGGGCTTAGCCCCTCTCTTGCGGGTATTTTCACAATGATTGCCCGGAAAGAATCCGACTCAACTGTAGACAACGGCAGCATGTCCTCAACTATATATCTAGATATTATTTTGTTTAATTCTGTCTGAGTAATAAGTGTTTGCGGTGGAGAAAAATCAAGTTTTACTTGCTTTGATGTCGTGGCTTCGTCTCCTCCTTTGGTAGCAGAGCTCACGTTATCACCTGTGTCCTTAGCCACTAATTTTGTGGCGGCATGTGACGATGTGAGGTGCTTCAGTAGATTAGAATTACTTGTCACCGACGCAGAGAGACTCTTTTTTCCTGGGCATAAGTTGCACGTTACATAAATATTTTTGCCTTTCACCTCAGCAAGGGAAAAGTAGTGCTTATACTTCCAGTTTGCAAAAGCTACCTTTGAACTTGTTGGACTTGCCATTGTTGCGACTCCTGGATGTTGGTGTGTGTGACTGACCGTGCATGTGCTTGTGTGTGAACACCCGCACTACTCTGCCTCTGATTGGCAAACAATGGAAATTTGCTCAATCTAAGCCAATCATCGCGTTCTCAGTTACACCACGTTTACAGACACACCAATCATCATCACTGGTTATGTGTCCCGCCCCGGCCCCGAACACACACAAACACACACACCCCAGAGAAAGAGAGGTCCTATGGCTGAGAGAGACCCTGCTCACATGAAAACCGCTTCAGTGTTCTCAGTTATAGTAACGCGCATTATATTGTCAGTAACGGTAACGGCGTTGTAACGGGGGAAACAGTCATTCGTTTGATTACTTGTTACTGCAAAAAGTATCGCCGTTAGTAACGCCGTTTATTTATAGCGCCGTTATTCCCATCACTGTTACTGTCTGGGTTTGTTTTTTTGTTTTTATGTGTGTGTTTTTTTTATGTATGTTTAAATTCATTGATGTGTGCTTTCTGTTAGAGTAAATGTTAATTGACTATTACAAAAATAATGAGTTTCTAACTTTTGACTGCAAATATGGTTTAATTTTAAAGCATTTTATTTTCATTTATCTCAAAAAAAGTTAAGCATAAATACAGTAATGAGCTCATTTACAATTTCTAAAGAATTACATGTTTCTCAGTATTATTCTCTTGGTTATATATTATAAAATCTGCTGTCGACAAGTGAAAGCTGGATTGATGTGGGAATCTGAGAGATTCTGAAGTCATTTCTCATAGATGTGATGATCTGCTGCTGCTCTCATGAATCTTCTGCTGTGTGTTCACATCTTCTCATTCTCACTTTCTGATCTTCTTGTTTCTTTCCTAAAAGCATCACATCATCATCATCACACTATTAATATTTGCATGTCAAATCCATAATGATGATCATAAATGTCTCTGACCTGACGTGTGTCTCATGTAGATGTGAAAACCTCCTAACAGACCCAACAGAACCATCAGCTGAAAACACCAGACCAGCACAAACACCACAGACACTGAACACACTGAAAAACAACAATTAGACAGAAAACAAAACCCATTGTTCATGTTTCCAGTAGTGTGTTTGTTAAACTCGTACCACATTCTGATGTGTGTGTGCTGCTGGTCACTGCAGAGGTCAAACTAGAGGTCACAGGTGCAGTAGTTGCTCCTGAAATCAAACATCAGCACAGAATCACCTGCTTTCTCTCTCTGAACCACATCAACACAATTCACTGCTGAGATCAAACTGAAACAAACTCATTAGGAGCCCAATTAAGAGAACTCACTGTTTTACATGACTGGTGTTGTTGTGGTTTTTATTATATAGATAGATATATATGTGGGCATAAATGTATTAGAAGCTCACCAGGACAGGGTTTGATTCTAATGGTGTTCTGTGCGTGACTGACGTGGTTCTTCACGCTGCAGCTGATGTTTCCATCGGTTCCCTCATTCAGCTGAATGGACGTTTGTCCATCCATCAGTCCTTCTTGTAGTATTTTTCCATTCAGAGTCCAGCTATAGATGATCTGATCACCCTCAGATGAGCAGGACACTGAACTCTGATTGGAGGAGCAGCTGACTGACACTTCCACTGAGCCAATAGGAGCTGGAGGGAGGGACACATGACAGTCAACACATAACCAATGTCAATGTCAAGACATTTCTAAAACAAAATGTATTGTTGAGATTCAACTAGTTAATGTGCATTGGAGAACATGAGATTTTAATGAGTCTGATGAGAGAGTTTCTGTACCTTCAACAATTACCTGAAGATCTCTAGATACTGGATTCCGCCACGAAGAATATAACGTTAATGTGTAATTCCCTGAATCTGCTCTGATCACATGGTTTATTATTAAAAAACAATTAATGACTGTCACATCAGATCTGTTATTATAAAGATCACATTCCCTCATTTTATCATCCTTTACACTACAAATTGAATCATCAGTTTTTGTCCCAGAGCTGTGTAACAGGGATTTCGTTGATTGAACTTACAGAACTGATCCAGACCTGAAGAACAAAACACACACACACATTTACTTATCGAAATTAGAGCATTTCATAGACTTCTATTGTTTTACATACATCTAGTTATAAATGCTATATCCTAACCTTAACAGAAAAACAGGCTGAAATGTTTTAATCAGCAATGAATACATAACTTGTTGCAGTTAGCCAAAGAAAATCATGTAATTCTGCTAGCTAGTCACACTTTAGTGGCTGTGTCTATGCCACTGGACTAGTTGTTTTTTTTTTTACATACAGTCTACACAGATTACATTAGATAATGATAATAATAATAAAAATGCATATGAATTTGTCAAAATTCTTCCAGACATTTGATGATCAGCTGCAATAAAAACCTTCACAGAGATTCAACTGATTTATTTGCATGAGAGTGAGATCTTTGCAGAACATGAGATTGGAATGAGTCTGATGAGAGAGTTTCTGTACCTTCAACATTCACATGAAGATATTTAGATGTCTCTGAGCCGTCTGAGACATCAAGAGTTAATCTGTAATTCCCTGAATCTGCTCTGATCACATGGTTTATTATCAGAATCCCATTAATGACTCTCACTTCAGCTCTGTTATTATAAAGATCACAATCCTTCATCCTGTTATTCTTTATTCTACAAACTAGATCATCTTGTGTGTTGTGTATTCTCTTTTGTATCTTCAGGTCATATTCACTAGCGTCCAGCACCATCAGCAGATTGAGTTTGTCTCCCAGAGCTGCGTAACAGGGATCTGATTGATCAAACCAGCAGAACCGATCCAAATCTGAAGAACATATCACACACACAACTCTTAATGTAACATTATAGTGTTTTTCAGAGATTTTAATTTCCTTTTTTTTTTAGATTTCATTTCATCAGCAGCATGAGTTTGATGTGAAAGTGACTCACATGCATCAGTTTGCAGCAGCAGCATCAGTCCAAAGATGAGCATCATTTCTATAAAGTTTCCAGAAGAGCCCAAAACCAGCAGAAGAGTGTGATGCTGCTTCAGTCACACAATCACTCCTCACTCTGACAGAAGAGCCCGACTGACACTCATCTGTGCTCACAATAGTGTTATTAAACTACTGTTGTTTCTGTGAGAAAAAAGGAAGTTGAGATCATTACTGGAGCTGTTTGGGGTTGAAGGTCTTGCATAAGGACATAAAAATAACTAACACACACATGCTTTTCTGTAATTTTGTGACCGCAAGAAAAAATCTGCTGTGGCGAGAATGAAAACCATTGCTGAGTAACAAGCATCTGTGCATTAAACATCTGTCACGATTTGCATGTCTGCATCTGCATGTCTATCAGCTTTTTTACCCAAGTCTGAATTCATGAGGTCTGACACAAAATCATAATAGACAATGTTCCTGTTACTCCACTGGAAAACTGACCATCAGAAGTTTATATAAAATGTGTTTTGAATATTCCTCAAATTAAATTACTGAAACAAGAATGTGAGTAAATATACAGGAAAAACAGCTAAATAAACCAGCGACACCTGCAGGCAGAAACTACAACTACAGCTGCACTCATTCCACTGCAATCTGCTTTCATTTAGAACATCATGGTTAAAACTGAGATCAACCTTATTTATTTGAACTTCCTCATAATTAAAGCTACTTTACGAATTCTTTTTAGTTGAAATTAACACATAACTTATTCACAATTAACGAAAACTTAACGGATTATAGTGATTCATTAATAAATGAGCGAGTAGACATTAAAGCATCAGGGTTCAAATTTGTGTGTTCTTACTTGATCTCGATTCACTAATGCATGGTAAATAATCTATATTTTAAAAATGTCTGGTCAGATTTTGTGGGATTTTGTGCAAAGTTTACCTCATGTTGGTCATTAGCGACATCTGCAGGAGAAAACAGGAGTTGCAGCTAAACGCATAGTGGATTTCCGCAGGTACAAACATCCTCCACTATCATTGGTTAATATCCAGGGAAAAGACATTGAGAGAGTGGATTCTTATAAATATCTGGGCTTTCATTTGAACAATAAACTGGACTGGACAGACAATACAGCTGCAATTTACAAGAAGGGACAGAGCAGACTTTTTTTGTTGAGGAGATTAAGGTCTTTTGGTGTGCAGCGTGCACTATTGAAGACCTTTTTTGACTGTGTGGTGGCTTCAGCCATCTTTTTTGGAGTGGTCTGCTGGTGTAGCAGCATCTCTAACACAGATAGGAAGATATTGGACAAATTGATCAGGAAGGCAGGCTCGGTTCTGGGGATGCCCCTGGATACAGTACAGGAGGTGGGAGAAAGGAGGATGGTTGCTAAGCTATCATCCTTGTTGGAGAAGAACTCCCATCCACTGTATCATATAGTATCATCCCTGAGAAGCTCTTTCAGTGACAGGTTTTTACATCCCAAATGTCTGAAGGAGTGATACCGCGGGTCTTTTCTTCCTACTGCTGTAAGACTTTACAATCAGAGCTGCTCCCAGTGATTAATTTATTATAATATATATTGTCAATTACTAAAATATGCACTGGTGGTATTGGTATTTAAACTGAGTATTTAGGACTTAACTTAAATTGGTGTAATAGTAATTTATGAAATGGTGCAATAATATAGTTTAAGCTGTGTAACTTGACATTTCTCTTTTTGGCAAGGCAAGGCAAGGCAAGTTTATTTATATAGCACATTTCATACACAAAGGTAATTCAAAGTGCTTTACATAAAAGGAAGTAGAATAATCATAAAAACAATAAAAAAACAATAATTCACAAAGAGGCAGTAGAATAATCATAAAAACAATAATCACAACAATAAAACAAACAAGCAAAATAATTAAAACTTTTTAAATTATTTAAAAATTGATTTAAAATAAAATTTAAGACAGTTAAAAAGGAAAAGGATTATACATAGTGCAAGTAGTTCGGATGTAGCACAGTGCTCATTCAGTAAATGCACAGCTAAACAGCTGAGTTTTGAGTCTAGATTTAAATGTAGCTAATGTTTTAGCACATTTGATCTCTTCTGGAAGCTGGTTCCAACTGCGAGCAGCATAATAGCTAAAAGCGGATTCCCCTTGTTTTGTGTGAACCCTTGGTATTTCTAACTGATTCGATCCTAATGATCTGAGTGTTCTGTTTGGTTTATATTCAGTGAGCATATCTGCAATGTATTTAGGTCCTAGGCCATCGAGTGATTTATAAACGAGGTAAAGTACTTTAAAATCAATTCTAAATATAACTGGAAGCCAGTGTAGGGACCTGAGGACTGGTGTGATATGCTCAGATTTTCTGGTTCTAGTCAGAATCCTGGCAGCAGCGTTCTGGATGAGCTGCAGCTGTCTAATGGTCTTCTTGGGAAGGCCGGTGAGGAGACCATTACAATAATCCACCCTGCTTGTGATAAAAGCATGAACAAGTTTCTCCAAGTCTTGACTGGAAACAAAACATCTAATTCTTGCAATGTTTTTGAGATGATAGTATGCTGATTTAGTTACTGCTTTGACATGACTACTGAAACTAAGGTCTGACTCCAGAATCACACCAAGATTCCTGACTTGGTTTTTAGTTGTTTGACCCCTAGAGTCAAGGTATGCATTCACCTTAAGAACTTCCTCTTTGCTTCCAAATGCAATGACTTCAGTTTTCTCCTTGTTTAACTGAAGGAAGTTCTGGCACATCCAACTGTTAATTTCATCAATGCATTTGCAGAGGGAATCAATGGGGCTGTAGTCATTTGGTGATAAGGCTAGTTAAATCTGGGTATCATCAGCATAGCTGTGATAGGCAATTTGGTTCTTTCTCATTATTTGACTTAGTGGGAGCATATACAGGCTAAACAGGAGCGGTGCAAGAATTGAGCCTTAAGGGGCTCCGCATGTCATGGACGTCCACTTAGACTGATGCTCTCCTATACTCACATAATAACCTCTCCCTTCTAAGTATGACCTGAACCAACTGAGAGCCATCCCAGTGTCAAACGCAGCACTAAGATCTAGTAGTACCAGCACTGATATTTTGCCAGAATCAGAATTTAAGCGAAAATCATTTATTATCTTAATGAGCGCTGTCTCTGTACTGTGATGCGGTCGGAAACCAGATTGAAAATTATCCAGGTATCTGTTTGAGTTCAAGTAGTTGTTCAACTGATTGAAAACTACCTTTTCAATAATCTTGCCTATAAAAGGAAGATTTGATATTGGTCTATAGTTGCTCTATGTGGTGTTATCAAGATTGCTCTTTTTCAGAAGGGGCTTAACAACTGCAGTTTTCAGGGAGTTTGGAAAAGTCCCAGAAAGAAGTGAGGTGTTCACCACTTCTAAGAGATCTGCTTCTAAACAGTTAAACACACTTTTGAAAAAAGATGTGGGAAGTGTGTCAAGGTTGCAGGTTGAGGATTTAAGGTGTTGTACTATTTCTTCCAAAGTTTTGCTATCAATTGCTTCAAAAACAGACATAGTAACTTCTTTTTGAAATTGCGGTCGAATCTGTGTGACCTCTGCATAACTTGAGGATGTGTTAATCACCTGTCTGATATTATTGATCTTCTCGGAAAAGAAGGAAGCAAACTCATTGCATTTGCTGTCGGAGAGCATTCCACTGGGAATCTGACTTGGGGGGTTTGTTAGTCTCTCAACAGTAGCAAAAAGAGTTTGAGTGTTGTTTAGGTTTCTGTTTATAAGGTTTGAGAAGAACTTCTGTCTTGCTGTGGCTAGTTCCACATTGAAAGCATGAAGGCTGTCTTTATAGATGCTATAGTGAATTTCAAGTTTTGTCTTCCGCCACATCCGCTCAGCTTTTCTGCATTGTCTTTTCAAACTCTGTACTGCTGTTGATTTTCTCCTGAAGAAGATTTATTAACTAAAATATAGAGGAATCGTGTCCAAATTAATCTACTATTATAATCCTACTTACATGTTGCTGGCCAAGCACATCCTATGTTGTTGTAAGAGGCCCATAGTATGGAAAAACAGACAAGCCCATATGATTAATTTTTGGCCCCCACTAGCAGAGCTATATCTCCTGTTATTTTAGGGGCCTCTAAGAGGCCGTTAAGGAAAACCATCTGTTTCCCATGATAGTGTTTACCTTAGGGACCCCCCACCCCTACGATTTATGGTGACATGCTTGCGTGACTAGACCAGTATAAAAGCTGTCCTCAACCAAGTAAAGTTAGTTCTCTATAGACAACTCGGCTTGATTGCCTATGCAATTAAAGTCTATCTTTTGGCATCAAAAACCAAGGCTCAAGAGTGATTCTTTGACGGGGAAAGAGGGGAAACCACAACATAATTGGCGTCACGAACAGGATCCCGAAAGGACAGCGAGGTGGACCACGGCGAGCCGACTCTGGACGAGCAACACAACAACTTGGCCAAAGGTAAGCAGTTTTGCTTACATAGTTAGGTTGTGTTGTTTTCCAGAGTTTGCTTGTGGTGAGACACTTTACATCCTTCTAAATTTATCGACCTGTAATAATTGTAGGAAAGAGTCAAAATAAAAGGAAAAATGGGTTTTGATTCCAAAAGCACTAAATGCATGCATTGATCTGTATTTTCTGTTGGGCTGGACGAGGAGAACAGTGAATTCAGATTTTTATATTTAAGTAGAATTAGATTAAAAGAGAAGCGCTGGTAAAGTCCTAGGCAAAAGTCCTACAGGGTTAGGCACTACAAGGGTTGCCTTTCTTTGATATAAGGTTATCGAGAAGACAGAGAGCAAACTTGTAGGTTATTTATTGCGCAAGGGTTGCCTTTCCTTGATTTAAGATTAATCAAGAGAAGACAGAGAGCAAACTTGTAAGGGCAGCGTTGCCTTTCCTTGGTATCAGGAAGACAGAGTGCAAGCTTGTCAGGTTATTTATTTATTTATTGTGCAAGTGAAATAGTGAATACAGTGGTTGGTGTATTTAACCGGCACCAGAGAGAGCAGAGTGGGAGTTGTGCGAAGTGTAGGGGAATGATTGTGTAACAGACTCTGTATCTGGTGAGCGGCGGCTGCGGCCCCTCCTGTGTTGCACAGAGAGAGAGCGTAGTTGTTGCTTCGCTTGAGAGGAGTACTTGGTCTCAAAATAAGGGACAGAATGAATGTATGTATGGAAATAAAAAGTGACTTATATGAATTTTGTTCTAAATAGATACAAGATATGGACTTTGAACATTATTGTAGCAAGAGACCAATAAAAATAGGATATACATTTATTATTTAATAATTTATCATAATAGATGAATAAATAAGATTGCACGTGCGTAAAAATTTATATATAATATGTCTGAAGACGTCTAATTTGTATCTTGTTATTCCTGGGAGACAGTATGGAAGTTAATCTATTACAGAGTTTCAAAGATTTGGGTTTGAATTAACTGAAAGATAATTTGTGGAGAGCAATGTTGAATGAGAGCAAGATTGGGTGACCAAATTAATAGAAATGTTGATACATAAGCCATAGACATTTCTTAATAAGAATGTAACTTTGGTGATTAAATATATGTAGGTTGGGAAATTCATTCACCATTACTAGATTATTCTGAACATCTATATGAATTTAAAAGAAAATTATGATGGTTTTTACAATAGGCATGTCATGCTGTTGTAGAAAATATTATTTTGTTTAATTGTAATATTCCTAGATAATAAAGGTAGATTACTGATGTTTTCTGCATTTCCTGCAAAGAAAAACCTGCTTTCTATTTTCCTGCAATGAAGAACTTGCTTTACTAAAATAGAATAAGGGAACTGCTGCTTTAACCAGATGAATGTTTTATATGGTAGGACCATTGAAAGATTTGGCTGGAAAGTGAAATTTATATCAAGAGCTAATTGCTCAGACACAAGTTTGACTAAGGTCAATTTGATTAATGCGGTCTCTGAGTGTTAGAGTTTCAGATGGCTTCGACAACAGTGCCTGGAAAAAAGGAAGCAATGTGCTGGAGTCTGTCTACCAGTGTGGTGAAGAGGCAAAGACAAAGCTGCAGAGAGAAGAAGAGGGAGAAGCAGATGGACTTTCCACCCCCCTCCAGAAAAAGGAGTGCATACTTCTGCATGGAGAAAGGCTGACTTAAAACAGGAAAAGGTGAATCTTTCACTTGAGACTTTTCCTGAGGATGAAGAGAACATCCTGAAATGCAAAACTGTGGCAGTAATGCCAGACTGAGAGGAGGCAGAGAAACAACAAAGACCATATATCACATCAGGCCACGACAGACTGACGACCCAGTGCAACAGACAAACAGCTTCAACAGACTAATGGTCTACACAGAAAAACTTTCATCACTTCCCATTGAGTGCACAGGTGCTGCATATCTAATGATCACTCCAGAGACTGCTTCAAATGTGGTTATTATATTAGCTTAATTAGTATTGGTTATTCACTGGTCTCACAGCAGTTCTTTGAATTCTGTGTTTTAACTAACATTCTTGATCTGCTTTTCACAGTTACCAGTCCAGCCTTAGGTCTTAAAGAAAAGGAATTTTGACAGACAGAAGCGAGTGCATGTTTTACTGATCACACAAAAATGAAGCTGGATTTGGCATAGAGTCTAGAAACCTTGGTGGGAGACAGAGGCCTGCATGGTGAAACAGTGTGGACCCTCAGAAATGAGAAACATATGGGCCTGTCAAGGGTCTCGTTCTACACCAAAACAAGTCTGGGGGGCCTCTCTCTTCCACTCTAGGGAGAAATTTATTATATACATAAGGTATAGAACACGCCTAAAAAGCTGTATAAAAGGGGCAACGCAAGGAACTTAGATTTGCTCTGCAGAGGACTTCTCGGCTTTATTCTCTTTGTAAACAAAGTCTATCATCTGAAATCAAGACCAAAAGCTCTGAGTGTGGTTCTTCAGCAGAACGGGCAGGAACCACTGCTATTTAATTAAACTAGGGAAAGGTACAATTGAATTGTCAACAAGAATCCTGAGTTCTTATGAAGAAGACTCTAACAGACAAAAATAGGGCTGATAAAACAAAAATATTGGTCACTCCATTTTGTTTAATGGTCATTTTCTAGGACTAGATTAAATAAGAATAATATGTCTGCAAAGTTCCAAAATTATGAAATCACAAATGTTGTCATCACTGGGGGTAACAAGATAGAAATTATTTTGGCCATGGATCCTAGATCATGTGGAGATCTCCAATCCTCTTTTAGATAGCATGACAAAATTCAAAGTAGACAAACATGTGACATTTGAGAAATTACAATCGGCTTTCTCAATTGCACAGTACCTAAGCTAATTATTCCAAACAAAATACTTTATTAAATTTTGTTGAAAAAGAGGTTGCACAAAAAAAAAAAATTAAACTTGATTTTAGCCTAAGAGTGGGGTGTGAAAGGGTGTGAAAAAGTGTGAATGATGGTGTGCAATGGTGTGGCGGAGTGAAAGAAGATGTGTGACGGAGTGAAAGAAGATGTCTGACGAGACACTGAGGCAAATCAATTAATTTGCCAAAACAGCTGTATGCAAAAATTGAAATGTGGGCCCACAGGGCAGATTATGCCTTAAAATGACCCTGGATGAATTGGTTAAGTTTCCTGGTCAGCACCTAAATTGTTGTTGTGGCGGAAAGAAAAACAGTGCCACACTTGCGCAGCGTATTACGTGGGAAGGCAAAGCAAGGAAGCTTGCTCTGTCCACCCCACAGCTAACTTTCTTTTTCAGCAGCCCAGGATGGAGCTGATTCTGTGTCAAAAGGATAAAATGTTGTCTTTCTGATTGTTAACATTTAATAAAGTGGGTTGAGTGTTTTCCAGCTTAAAAAGCCATGCTACTGAACAAAAAGGAAAAAATTATCCAGTGATAAAGGGACTAAATTTATAAAGCAAAACGAAAACTTAATTAGCAAATTGTTGAGAATAACATTGAAATTAATCAAAAATAGTAAGGATGAAAACAATTTAATAAAAACAAATTCTTTATTATAGAAAATGGGTATTAACCCTGCTCTTTATGTTAATACAATGGATTGCAAACAGATGTATGAGAAGCCAAAAAGGGGCCAGGACAGCCCTCAACCCACTTGACATTTCTACAGGTCTCACCGAAAAGGACGACTGGCCAGATGAAAAAATTGAACATGCCTGATATCACTAACCAAACCTTCTGAAGGTTTCCTTTACAGGCAACAGCGATTCTATCAAGGCCAGGGAAGGTTTGCCCCACCAGTGTATGCAGTTATGATCTCAAAGGGGAAAATCACATTGATCAGCAAAACGGGACCACATCTCTCTCCCTAAGACACGCCAACTAGCTTCAACAACCCTACACAGTGTGGAGTGAGGGATTAAGGGCGTGCTAGTAACGACCCTCCCTTGCCAACGAGGGAAAGACCATTGCAACGACTCGCAAAGAGTCACCCTGGTGAAGATGGACAAAAGGGGGAAGGAAATGTGGAGCCGACAAGAAGGGAGAACACGAGAAAGAAAGACAGAATTAGAGAATGAAGAAGACATGTAAAACTGTGTCATGAAAGAATTTTATTATTAGAAGGAGTAGGGAGGCAGGATATTTTACTTCTCCCCTGAAGAAAATGTATATGTGGGGGAAAGATGCTCATGGTTTTGACTGTTGTGCGAAAGGGGGAAGTGACAAGGAAAGTTAAGCAACAAGGGTCTTGGTCACCACACTTGAATGCAAAGGTAGAGGATTTTTGGTCCACATGGGAGACGTATGATAGATATAGGGTCAGAAAGGGAATAATAGCTCAATCTCGACTACAACTGAACCAGGATTGTATGAAAAACAACATAGGAATGTTGATGAGAATTATGACATGTAGGAAGACGATACCAAGCTAAATGTTTATGGGAAACAGCACAAACAATTAATGATATGAGTGGGCAACTTTCACAACCGTTAAACTAAAAGACTGCCTATTTTGTTCTAAAACACTGATGAGCCAAGTGATAGTAGTCCCTAATCCATCCACTTATGAACATTGTACTGAATTCAACAGAAACTTTTGTCATTTGGAGGAAGTCTTCAGACCTCATTGTCCAGATGAATGTCTAGGCTCCTTAAGCAATGCTAAACAAAAACCATTCTACAAGCACATACCTCGATTGAGAGCTAAATGTAGAAGCTTAGATATAACTGAAAGTATGAAAATACAAATTAATCAGGTAGAGATTCCACTATGGTACACCATAGACTATAGTAAAGAATATGAGTGCTTTGTTAAACCCACAGGGGTTGTAAATGTAGGACCATTCAAAGGGAAATGCAGTGTCGTTTGGAATTAGATACAACAATATTTCGAAGTGTTGATGATTCTAGAGATTTTCCACCCCTTCGGGCATCAGGAATAAGCAGAGGCGAACCAATTTGGCTAGCTAAAACCTGTAAAAATCAAACTATATCATTACCTAATGCAGACCTATATAAGGACCAAAGTATAGCATTAGCTGATTTCTTTTGGATGTGCGGAAAAAGGAAACTTTTGTCTGCCCTACCATTAGGATGGAGAGGTAAATGCACGAGAGTACGATTAGTGCAAGAACTCCATATAATAGAATGGGATACGAAATCCTCATTGGGGAGAAACGAAACAATTAATCACAAAGTTAAGAGAAATTATATTAGAAATTATATGCCAGATCCTAAAGTATATATATAGATTCAATAGGTCAACCCAGAGGTGTACCGGATCAGTTCAAAGCACAAGATAGAGTCAGGTTTTGGATCAGGTTTCAGATTTTGAATCAATATTCATTTGGATTTCACAAAATAAAAATACAGAATGGATAAACTACATATACTACAATCAACAAAGGTTCATTAATTATACCAACGAAGCATTAATTTCTTTAGGAGAACAATTAGATGCAACCAGTAAAATGACATGGCAAAATAGATTAGCCCTAATTTGATGTTGGCAGACAAAGGAGGGGTGTGCGTCTTATTCAGAGACCTATGTTATAAATATATCCCTAACAAATACAGCACCAGAAGGAGCATTTACAAAAGCCATGACCAAACTTAAGGAATTACAAGTAGAAATGGCAACTAACGCTAGAAGAGATGAAAAAACATGGGATTGGTTTGATTTAAAATTAGGAATATGGGGAGCATGGCTAGCAAAATTAGGAATACTCTTAGGAGTGACAATTGACATAGGAGGATTACTATTTTGTTGTGTACTACCATTATTAAAATCCCTAGTTATCAAGGCCACACTTAAACAAATTGACATGTTAAAGTATCGCAATGATGAAAAAGGAATCTGATTAAACATGAATATTATGGGGACCTACTTTACAGAACAGCATTGAATTCCAACGGGTAAATCAGATGTCGAGTTCCTCCGATGAAAATTAAGACAAATGTATCTGTAACCTAAATCTTTATGTTATGTATGTTTTATTTTGTTTCATATTGTATATATTTTGTTTTGGTTTAGTATTATTCTTATGTACTCTTATTTCCATTGTTCTTTATGTATTTTACGTAATTGTGACAACCACAGGCAAGGCCAAACCAAGTGCACGAACAGACTTTAAACATTTTTATAACCCTCTTTGTATTCAGTTAGGAAAAGTATGTTAAGGTGTCAGGGTCTTTTACTCCCTTCTAGCCAAAAGATAAGAGGGGAGATGTTTGGCCTTAACATCTTCCGGAATGCCGTGGCATGATTTAGTTAATTGATAATGAAACATAGTGACTTTATTTTTGTCACTGAGTAGTAATTTCTAAGAGGCTGGATCTTGACGCAGCACTCCGGAGAAGGTGAGACGTAAACGTCTCAAAGGGGGAATATGAAGAAGATTTATTAACTAAAATATAGAGGAATCGTGTCCAAATTAATCTACTATTATAATCCTACTTACATGTTGCTGGCCAAGCACATCCTATGTTGTTGTAAGAGGCCCATAGTATGGAAAAACAGACAAGCCCATATGATTAATTTTTGGCCCCCACTAGCAGAGCTATATCTCCTGTTATTTTAGGGGCCTCTAAGAGGCCGTTAAGGAAAACCATCTGTTTCCCATGATAGTGTTTACCTTAGGGACCCCCCACCCCTACGATTTATGGTGACATGCTTGCGTGACTAGACCAGTATAAAAGCTGTCCTCAACCAAGTAAAGTTAGTTCTCTATAGACAACTCGGCTTGATTGCCTATGCAATTAAAGTCTATCTTTTGGCATCAAAATCCAAGGCTCAAGAGTGATTCTTTGACGGGGAAAGAGGGGAAACCACAACACTCCAAGATGATTTTTGTCTGCCAGTCGTCTTACTGACTTTCACTGGTGCAATGTCATCAATGACATTCTTAACTTTTGAGTTAAAGGACTCCAGGAGAAGATCAACAGAGTCTGCAGAAATGCTTGGCATTGAAAATATAGCCTTCATAAACAGAACACTAGTGTTTTCGTTAATATATCTCTTTCTGACAGAGATGGATCTAGATTCAGTGGTAGCACAGATCAATATATCAAAGAAAATACAGAAGTGATCAGATAGTGCTACGTCCTTAATGACAATGGATGAAATGTTTAGACCCTTACTAATGAGTAAATCAAAACTGTGTCCACGATTGTGTGTGGGTCCATCCACATGCTGAATCAGGTCAAAAGTGTTTAAAATGGTTATTATTTCTTTTGTGGTTTTGATTTCTGCATTTTCTATGTGAATATTAGTCATTGATAACAGTTCTGTGAACTCTTCAACAAAGGCTGGAGAGTATTTTGGAGGCCTGTAAATAATGACAAATAGAATGCGTGGAGCACCTTTCAGCACAATCCCTAGATATTCAAAAGACAAGTACTGACCAAATGACACTTACTTGCATTGATAGACATCTTTAAATAAAGCAGCTACACCTCCACCTCTCCTAACAGCTTTGCAGACACTCATGAAAGTAAAGTTAGGAGGGGCTGTTTCATTTAGGACTGTTGCACTGCAGCTGTCTTCAAGCCATGTTTCATTTAGAAACATAAAATCCAGGTTGTATGTGGTTATTAGGTCATTGATCAGAAATGATTTATTTTTAGTGAGCGAATGTTTAAAAATGCTAACTTGATGCCATTACTTTTTGTCTCTAGAGCAGTCTTAGTTTGATACCTAATAGGCTGCAGATTAGATGGGTCAGCCGTACGGCTTGAGAAGGCCTTAGACTTTCTATCACGTGATAAACAGAGATAGAGAAAGACAGATATCACTGAGAGTTGTTATCAGTTGTTTTTGGTTGCAGATGGAGGAGGGTTTGGGCCCTGGCGTTGTGGCAGCGGCCGGAGAGCTCTCGAAGGAGGAGGAGGGTGAGCTGGGCCCACAGGTTTTGGTGGTTGTGGTGCCCGCCGTTTTTTAGTTGATATCTGGGGGCTTGCAGCAAAAGAGTGGGAGAGCCTGGTTCCAGCATATACCAGTTCCTCCATTTTCTGTGAGAAGCTTAGAAGTGGAGATGCCGGAGAGAGGGATAAGGTGTCTGGTGAGCGGGGCTCTGGCTCTGGTGTTTCCGGTGGCTGAAATATGTTGTCCTGGCTTTCCTGGCTGTTTACCAGAAAGTCGTCCTTCGGCGCGGAGTCTTGGAGCTGTTGTAGTACGTCACAGTCTGTCTGTGATGAGCTCTGTGGGCAGGGCTCAGCCGGGATGGTGTCCATGAGCAGTGCTTGTTGTGGCTGTGTGGTGTTGTCAGTGTCCTTGTGGGATGTGTCGACCCTTGTGGGGATTCTTCACCCACATTCATTAGTGCTTCAAATCTGTTCTCAAGCTGTATAGGAGGTGGTAAAACACCAGTTTTTGCAAGCCTTGTCATAGCCATATCAGGGGTAGAGGATGCTACCGCAGCCATACTAGATACTCGTGACAATCTGATGTCTCGAGTGCCTTTGGGTCTCGCTCCCTGTTTGTACCATCGATTAGTGTGTCGATCAGTTTCGGCTTGTTCCTCTACACTTATAAACTGTTGAGATTCACTGGGTTCACGGGACTCACCGGCTGTATGCTGAGGGGGTCCGTGCTGGCAGTGGGAGGAAAAGAGTCTCCTTTTTCGTAGTATTATTCCAGTTACAAAAAGTTTTTAATTTAGTGTTTGTGCCAAAAATCTGTTGCTTGAGCACTGTGCTGATCTGCTGAGGTTAAAATCTTAGAAAAGTCTGAGAAAAGTATATAAACAGGGAGCAAAGCGCGGAGCAGTAAGCAAGAGCGTCCGAACAGTAGCAAAGCCGGAAGCGGAATTAATAACGTTTTTATTAATAATGTGTTGATATTTCTGACATCACATTTAATGTCCTGACATCATTCGATGAATCCTTCCTCAAACTTTTCAGCACAGTGGACACAAAGAAAGAAACAAAATTACTCTCAAATTTTTTAACACTCCACTAATATATACTTTACTGACCAGAAAAGACTATGATTAAATCATTGCAGACTCTAAATGTAATATTGCAACTAGGGATGTTGATTTATGCATTAATTGATGCTATATTATGGGAAAAATAATAATATTAAAAATATTAATAATTAACACACTCCACCCCATCCAGACCCGTCCATCATCTTACACTGACACAGTTGCAGGATTAAGTTTATTAGAATGCAGTTATATGCCACTAAAATACAATGGCGAAACTGTACGGGTTTGTGTCTTACATCTGCACCAAATAGTTTAGCAATATCACATGAGGAAGAGTGCTGTTTTTCCCACACGTGCACAATTGGTTTAGGTACAAGAAGGTTTTTTTTTTTTTTTTTTTTTTCACAAGAAATTAATATCGTATAACGTTTTAGGCACAATATTGTCAGTTTGCTGAGTTTCACAAATGTAATTGATTCAAATGGATGGAGTGAACCAGTGATTCAGTGACTCATTCATAAAGACAGCAGCTGCATCCCAATCGCGGTGGAAATTCAAAGTGCAGATCATCAGTATAAACTCATTTAATTATATATCACATTATTTGTATAAAATGTAAAGTGTTGCACATTTTATTGGTACAGAGATGGCTATGTGTATTTTTCTGCAACTGTTTTTTATCACTGTAATGCCACGCCAGCAGAGGGAGCCCTCTCCCATGGACTGACTGTTACTGCTCCCTCTGCTGCATTTTTGGTTACTTCCTGTTTGGTGGCCATATAAGGAGGCCTAAACCAAACAGGCCCTGGCGAAGTATTGTTTTGCCTGTGCGGACTCTACCAAGCGTTTTCCCTGATTTCATTGCCTTGTTTTTGTTATTTCTGTGTTTGGTTTCTTTGTCATAGTTTAGCCTTGTTTTTTTGCCATAGTCTTGTTTTGCTTCATTGCCATAGTTTTAGCCTAGTTTCATAGCCTTGTTTATTTTGCTACTTTGGACTGCTGTATTTGGACTCGTTGCCTGTTTTACTGGATTACGCTTTTGTCTTGCCTTCATATTACTGTTTGTTTGGAGATCGACCCTGCCTGTCTTGACTACGCTGTGTTTAATAAAGCTCACATCTGGATCTTACACGCTTCCCTGGAGTCCTGTTACAATCACTTAATTAGAAGCAATACAACTGAATCCTCATTCATAGGGACTACTGAACAGATATTTACATATTTTTTTTTTTTTTTTTTTTTTTAAGTATTACATGTACAAAATGTGGAAATAAAGCTTTGTAAAAACGTTATCATTTTAGCAACACTACGCTGTAGGCCTAAGTGTTTATAAAAAGTACAACACATACACACCCACACCCTCTTGACCACTTCAGCTAGTAACAGGATGCATGTCACTAAATGACAAAGTGTCTGTTAAAGACACAATTATAATGAAGTTGTTTGTCCCAAACCTTGTTTACTATTCTGTTGAATGCTTAAAATAACCCTGGTATTTTTCACAAAAAGTGCACATATTTTTAAGGGAAAGTATGAGAAGGCAAATTGGGACCCAGCATCTTTGAGAAGTGATGCTTTACAGCAGCAACAAATGCACATGTACAACTATCCACTGAAATGATATTGTAATGTCAGTTATAACATTGGCATATTTATGACAGTCAATTCAACTCGCTAACTATATAGTGTGTAGGGGGCTCCAAAGTCACGAAAATACACAAAACTGCATACAGTTGCTTTGAGTACAAAGATACAGAAACAAACTTGTACAAAATTGACAGCATGGAGGGAACAAGGAAGTTAGAGACAGAGAGGAGGAAGAAGGAATAAGAGGCCAAAACACATAATAGTGGAGCTAATACATACACAATAAGATCAGGAAACTCAGTAACACTTTACAATGCGTGTGCACAAATATGCATTAATTCATGCTTAACTAATGCAGAGATAATCATGAGTTAATATATAACTCATGAAGAACGAAACCATTTACTGATAATTATTGCATTAGCAACAAATTAACATTCTATATGATTCATAGATTAAGTAAATAAATAAATTATTAGTTAAATGTGTCATAATGTATTAATTCCCTAATATTTTATTAACTAATAGTGTACATTCATATGTTAATTGCCACAATGGGCTGAAGCCACACATTTCATCTTCCAGTTGTCTGCTTTTATTAATTATTAGCTAATGATTTGCAAAGATATCATGACTTTACTTGTTGAGGCACAGAACTATTAACTAATTGTTAAGTAACATGTCATTGTGGTTATGGATTTAGAATTAGTTAATAGTTCTGTGCCTCAACAAGTAAAGTCATAACATAATGATACATTTGCAAATCATTAGCTAATGAGTAATTAAAGCAGACAACTGGAAGTTCGCGTGTATCTGTGATGCTGTTTTTATATATCCATGGACATTCATGTATTAAAATCTCACCAGGACAGGGTTCGACTCTAATGGTTTTCTGTGCGTGACTGACGTGGTCAGATGAGCAGGACACTGACCTCTGATTGGAGGAGCAGCTGATTGACACTTCCACTGAGCCAGTAGGAGCTGGAGTGAAGAACACATGACGGTCACCCCTTACCAAAAAAAAAAAAAAAAGAAAAAAAAGTATACTTCAAGTTTATTTTATTAAGTATACTTAAGTAAAGTTCAAGTATATTTTTAAGTATACTTTATGTAGTAAGTATACAAATATCAGTGTACTAGTAGTATACATGTAAGTGTACTATTTCAGTATTCCTTGGGACTAAATTGGCCCATTTTCTAGTATATAAAAACATACTTTTAAGTATACTTTAAGTATAACAGTAGTAAAGCTCTGAGTACACAACTAGTTTACATCTATGTTTTTAGTTTGTACTGCAACTATACTAAAAGTGTACTTATATGTATACTGATAGTTTACTCATTAAATACTTGTAGCATTTTTAGTACATTTTAAAGTATAGTCTCAGTAAACTACTAGATTAGTAGTTTTATACTGCAAGTATACTCATAGATTTTCTTTAAGTGAACTTTACATCATACTTTAAGTATACTACTATGTCCCCATTGAAGTATTAATTGTGAATATCTGAATATCTGAACATACAAAATGTGACGCAGAGTCGGAGGCAGGCGGATCCATAAGCAAGCAGTTTATTCGTAGTCAGACAGGCGAAATCGGTAACAGCAAACAGAACAACGCAGGACAGGCAAAGCTCAGGTCGATATACAGGCAGGCGGTCGGGGCTGGCAGCAGGGATCACAATCGGAATAAACAGTCCAGGTAATACACAATAAATCCACAGAAGGTAATGAACGCTCAGAATTGCAGCCGGGACAAACAAGACTTCGCGAAGAGTCCGATCGAACCTCCCGCTTATAAATGGGAGAAAATGAGCAACACCTGGGCCGGTGATCAGTCCTAGGTACGTGAGAGAAATGAGTCCGGGTAGGAACGTTAAAACTCGGGCGAAGGTTCCCGCTGGTGACGGTCGGAGAGAGCCACTGAGGTGTGGCGCGTGACAGAGCCCCCCCCCTGCGAGCTGCTCCCGAAGCGAGGCCCATGATGGCGCCGAGGTCGTCCGCGGGGTCTGGGTGCTGGTCTTTCTGGGTGATTCCGGTGAAAGTCCGTAATGAGGGTTGGGTCCAGAATATCCTGGGAGTTCACCCAGGACCTTTCCTCGGGTCCATAACCTTCCCAATCAATGAGATATTGAATTACCCGACCTCGGCGCCTGGAATCCAGGATCTCGTGGACCTGGTAGGCCTCCTCGCCGTTGATGATCAAGGGAGGGGCGTGGTTGACCGCGTCCTCATCCTGGTCCCTCTCTCCTTCCGGATCACCAGCGGGCTTGAGCAGGGAGACATGGAATGTGGGAGAGATGCGATAGTTAGTGGGCAGTTCCAAACGGTAAGACACTGGAGTGATTTGTTTAATGATTTTGAAGGGCCCTACGTACCTAGGACTGAGTTTCCTGCAGGGTAAGCGTAGTCGAAGGTCTCGGGTGGAGAGCCATACCCAGTGTCCGGGTTGGTAGGTGGGGTTAGGTCGACGATGGCGATCGGCTTGTATGACGGTTTGGCGAATGGCCCGTTGTAGATGCACATGAGCCGTGTCCCAGGTCTCCTCGCTGCGGCGGAGCCAATGATTGACCGCTGGAAGGTTGGTGGGTTCCCCTGACCAGGGGAATAGTGGCGGTTGGTAGCCGAGGGTACACTGAAAGGGGGTAAGTCCCGTGGCTGGCTTCCTGAGCGAATTCTGAGCGTACTCGGCCCAGATGACGTACCGACTCCAGTCCTGTTGATTCTGGTGACAGTAGGTCCGAAGAAAGCGAAATTAATTCCTGATTTAGCCTCTCGGCTTGTCCGTTGGACTGTGGGTGGTACCCAGAGGTCAGGCTTACATTGATGTTCAGTTGTTTACAAAAGGCCTGCCAGACTCGGGACGTAAATTGAGGTCCTCTGTCGGAGACGATGTCGTCGGGGATCCCAAAGAGACGAAATACTTGGTTCAACAAGACCTCTGCTGTTTCCCAAGCAGTGGGTAGTTTGGCCATAGGGATGATTCTGCAGGCCTTGGAGAACCTGTCGATAACAGTGAGGATAGTGGTGTAGTTGTGGGAGGGTGGTAAATCAGTTATGAAGTCTACGGCTATATGAGACCAGGGGCGTTGAGGGACGGGAAGAGGTTGTAACAGACCTGCAGGTCGTTGGTGCGAAGTCTTTGTAATGTTGCAAGTGGTGCATTGTCTGACGAATTGTGTGACGTCCTTGCTGAGCGAGGGCCACCAAAAACGATTGGTGGTTAACTCGAGAGTTGCGGTAATTCCAGGGTGTCCTGCGCTGGGGGTATCATGGATCCAATGTAGCAGACGTGAGCGGAGGGTCTTGGGTACGTATACCCGGCCAGGAGGGCATTCGGCAGGGACGGGATCCGTGGCCTGAGCTTCTGTGATCTCTGTCATGATGTCCCAACGAATAGGTGCGACTATGAGAGTGGGTGGTAAGATGGGCTCGGTTGAGGTAGTGGGTAGATGGGTCTCGTGCTGGCGTGAGAGTGCATCCGCCTTTCCGTTCTTGGATCCTGGTCGGTAAGTTATCTTAAATTCAAATCTGGCGAAAAAGAGAGACCACCTTGCCTGTCGGGAGTTGAGCTGTTTGGCCGAGCGGATATATTCCAAATTACGGTGGTCAGTGAGCACCAGGAATGGTTCTTTAGCACCCTCCAACCAGTGTCGCCACTCCTCCAAAGCTGCCTTCAGAGCTAGCAATTCGCGGTCCCCGACATCGTAATTGCGCTCTGCGGGAGTCAACTTACGGGAGTAGAAGGCGCAGGGGAACAACTTCGGTGGATTACCGTGGCGTTGGGAAAGGATAGCGCCTATCCCGCTGTTGGATGCGTCCACCTCCACCACGAATTCGCGCTCTGGATCCGGGTGCCGCAGAATAGGGGCTGAAGTGAAACGATCCTTCAGGTTCTGGAAGGCTAGATTACTCTCATAGGTCCAGTGGAGAGTCCTGGGTCCCTTTCGGGTCATGGAGGTTAACGGGGCAGCAATCTGGCTGAAGTTTCTAATGAACCTCCTGTAAAAATTGGCGAAGCCCAGGAACCGCTGTAGATCTTTGATGGTGCGTGGTTTCGGCCAGTTCACCACGGCTGAAACCTTTTCGTCGTCCATTGTGACCCCCTCATTGCTGATGACGTAGCCTAAGAAGGAGATCTTGGTCTGATGGAACTCGCACTTGGGTAGCTTGGCGTACAGTTTGTTGGCTATGAGGCGTTGCAGGACTGATCTGACATGCGTGATGTGGGATTCCAGGTTCTCGGAATAAATCAGAATGTCATCAATGTACACAATGACGTAACGGTGGAGCAAGTCTCTAAATACCTCATTAACGAAGGCTTGGAAGATGGACGGACTGTTGGAGAGTCCGAAGGGCATGACCAGATACTCATAGTGACCGGTAGTTGTTGAGAAGGCCGTTTTCCACTCATCTCCCTCCTTTATCCTGATGAGGTTGTAAGCGCTCCGGAGATCTAACTTGGTGAAGTATTTGGCCGAGCGGAGTTGCTCCAGAGCAGAGGGTACCAGAGGTAGAGGATAGCGGTACTTCACAGTTATTTCGTTAAGGCTGCGGTAGTCTATGCAGGGTCGTAGGCTGCCATCTTTTTTCTTTACGAAGAAGAACCCCGCTGAGGCCGGCGACGTGGAGGGTCGAATGAAGCCCTTGGCGAGCTCCTCCTCGATGTATTGCTTCATGGAGTCAGTTTCTGGTTGTGAGAGGGGATACACACGCCCCCTGGTGGGCAAGGTTCCTGGCAGCAATTCTATAGCACAGTCGTGTGGTCGGTGAGGGGGTAGTTGAGTGGCCCTCTCCTTACTGAAGGCTTCTCGGAGGTCGTGATAAGGAGGTGGTAAAGGATTGGTGTGTGAATCCGCAAGTGAGTGCTGTTGAACGTGATGGTGAGTACGGGTTGTTTCCCTGAGACACTGGCCCAGACAGTCCGGAGACCATTGCAGGATCTGTTTGTTGGACCAGGAGATGATGGGATTATGTTTCTCCAGCCAGGGGAGACCGAGGATGATGGGATGATTGGGTGAGTGAATGGTGAACAGACGGAGTTTCTCAACATGTAGTGAGCTGGCTTGGAGTTCTAGTTCCTCGGTGACGGATCGAACTCTCCCCGAGCCCAGAGGACGGCCGTCTAACGCTGCCACCGCCACCCGTGGTCCACATGTAAGAAGAGGAAGATTATAGGTCTTAGCGAAGGATTCATCAATGAAATTTCCAGCAGCACCAGAATCAATAAGGGCAGAAGTATCTATTTTAAGACCATTAAAGCCTAGTGTCACATTAATCTCGAAGACATCAAGGCGTGAAGTGTCACTCACCCGTGATGGCTCATGGCGTGATGGTCGAATGGGACAGTCGGCCCGCAGATGTCCTGGTTGACCGCAGTACAGGCATAGATGGTTCCTCAGGCGTCTTTCTCTCTCGTCTTGAGTGAGGTGTGTGCGGCCGATCTGCATGGGCTCCTGTTCCTGGTGCTTGGGTGGTGAAGGAGGTAATCGTGCAGGGCGTTTGCCGCGTCGCGACCTGATGAGATTGTCCAGCCGGATAGCGAGCTCCATAAATTCCTCCAGGGACTTCCCTTCATCCCTGCAAGCTAGTTCTGCCTGAAGCTCCTCGCTTAATCCGCGCCGATACATCAACTTGAGGGGTTTGGACTCCCAGCCAGTTTGAGCGGCAAGCGTGCGGAAGGTCAAGGTGTAATCGGCAGCAGTGGAGGTACCTTGTTTTAGGTGAAGCAGTTCCTCACCGGGCTCCTCTCCTCCGATTGAGTGATCGAAAACCTCCCGAAACTGGTGGAGGAAAGACTGGTAGGATGGGAAGGACATCTGGCGGCCCTCCCACATGGCCGTGGCCCACTCCAACGCTCTCCCGGTGAGCAGTGAACAAATCAAAGAAACTTTACTGTCGTCCGTGGTGTAATACTGGGGCTGTTGGTTGATATAGATGGAACATTGCAAGAGGAACCCCTTACATTTCCCGGCGGTGCCGTCGTATTTGTCCGGGAGCGACAATCGCGTGTTGATCGCGGGCGTCGGCGTGGGTGGAGGTGGGGGTGCGGGCGCGGCAGTCGGCTGTGCCTGAGCCGCGGAGGACGTGGCGAGAGCCTGCATCGCGTGTACTAGCTCCTCCGTGAGGGAAGTCAGCTTTTGGAGCTGTTGTTGGTGCGTAGCCAGCATCGATGCTTGAAGTGAGACTTCGTGGGCGAGATGAAAAACAGCCGCTGGATCCTGTGTCGGCGAAGTCTTCTGTGACGCAGAGTCGGAGGCAGGCGGATCCATAAGCAAGCAGTTTATTCGTAGTCAGACAGGCGAAATCGGTAACAGCAAACAGAACAACGCAGGACAGGCAAAGCTCAGGTCGATATACAGGCAGGCGGTCGGGGCTGGCAGCAGGGATCACAATCGGAATAAACAGTCCAGGTAATACACAATAAATCCACAGAAGGTAATGAACGCTCAGAATTGCAGCCGGGACAAACAAGACTTCGCGAAGAGTCCGATCGAACCTCCCGCTTATAAATGGGAGATAATGAGCAACACCTGGGCCGGTGATCAGTCCTAGGTACGTGAGAGAAATGAGTCCGGGTAGGAACGTTAAAACTCGGGCGAAGGTTCCCGCTGGTGACGGTCGGAGAGAGCCACTGAGGTGCGGCGTGTGACACAAAACATCAACATCACATCTGCTTGTAAACAAAACATTTTATTCTAGTTTCATGCATTCTTTTTTATAAACACTTGAATGTGGGTAAGTTTCATAAAAAATACAGAAAAATAAATAAATAAATAAACAACATTTTGAACAAAAGGCTGAAAAAAAGACTATGAACAAGACCATACACAAGTACAGATCAAGTATATTTAGACTTTTTATGTCAAGTATACTTAAATTTCATTTAAAGTATATTTCTGATAAATATTTTTATTTTTTATTTTTTAAGCAGTATACAGTAAGCAGCATGCTCGCATTTCATTTTGAAAATAGTCTTAGTACATGGAAAGTAAAGATGAATTTGGCTAAATTCTTCCAGATATTCAATAATGAGCTGCAATAAAAACCTTCACAGAGATTCAACTGATTCATTTGCATGAGAGTGAGATCTTTGGAGAACATGAGATTGGAATGAGTCTGATGAGAGAGTTTCTGTACCTTCAACAATCACTTCAAGATCTCTAGATGTTTCTATGTAGTGTAAGCTCTCAAGTATTGACTGATCAAACCTACAGACATTTCTCTCTTTATAAATAATGTCTTGAACTAACATCACATTTAACGGACTGACATCATTTGATGAATCCTTCTTCAAACTCTTCAGCACAGTGCATGAAGAAACAAACAAACTTCTTCTAAACTTTTTTTTAACCAAATCTATTAATATAAACTTTACAGACCAAAAAAAACAAACAAACAAACAAAAAACAAAAAACAAAAAACAAAAACTGGGATTAAATCACTGCAGACCCTAAGGCCCGGTTTCACAGACAGAAATTAGGTTGTTAAAGTTCAGTAAATTGAACAAGCAGCTAAATCATTTTAATATGCGTCATGCACTATAATTACATCTGTGTCTTTAAGACAGGGAGTATTAGACATAATAGAAAATTGTTCGGTTTGTTTCTGAATTCATGATGACGACCTCACTGGTAAAATGTTAGCCAGCGTTTGACCGATTTAATTCAGTAGAACATATAAATATTACTCCTACTGTACTGTGACTGCACACTACTCTTACTGTAATATTTATATTACAACAAATGTTTTCAAATGTTTTTTGATTGATCAGCATAAGATGAGTTCGCTGTGGAAGTGACTCACATGCAGTAGTTTGCAGCAGCAGCATCAGTCCAAAAACGAGCATCATTTCTTTTAAGTCCAGTTTCCAGAAGAGCCCAAAACCGGCAGAAGAGTGTCAGATCGAGTCTCACGCAGCGTCTTCACTGACAGACAGCAGCTCTACTGACATATCAGGAAACTATCACTAATTCACTGAGGAAAGAGGCAGATGCTGTTAGTTTTTCATCAAACCAAATTGAATTGAACAATTTTTATAAAATTGAACAATTTTCAGGCACGTTTTCTAAAAAAAAAAAAAAAAAGAAAAGTGCAAAATAAACTCCTTGGCAGTGGGGAGGGATTTGAAAGTCTGGTGGCGTGGGCATCTCGTTCCCCGGTGCGTTTTTCGACGCAGCTCGAGTTCCCGAAGGGGAATGTCCCAGGTTACGTATGTAACCATGGTTCCCCGAGGGAACGAGACGCTGCGTCTCATTGCCATACTTCCGGCATCCCCGCCGCGCTTGCTTCTCTATCTCAGAAGCTGCCAGCTTACTCACCGCACGTGCTTTTATGATCCTGGTCTGCCTGTCACCCCGCCCGTGGCGGCTTGTTGCTCATTTGGACTGATTACACACCTTATTTCAGAGCGTGTTCGCTGATGGCGTTCCCAGGGCCGCATTAAGACCTCACTGGGCCCCGGGGCTATGACTTACTTCAGGGCCCCCCATCACAATAATGATACATATATATATATATATATATATATATGTATGTGTGTGTGTCTTTAAATCAGATTTTTATCCTATCAATTTTTTTTTGCATTAAAATTTCATAATTAAAAAAAATATAATAATAATAAAAAAATAGCCTAATAAAAACAAGCTTACTGAAGACAAGTAAACAGATATGACTTACAATAGAACAAAAAAAAAAAAAAAACGTAATTCAGTGATGTAGTCGAGGACAGTGAGTGATTTCTTTCTAACGTTTGACACAAATGGTAACAGCACCTAGGCTGCTTTAGAGAAATAGTTCACACAAATTCTGTTGTTCTAATCCTGTATGAGTTTCCTTCTGCTGTTGAACGCAAAAAATATAGTTAAAACAATACTGGTAAACAAACAGTTGCTGGACCCCCCTTCATAGTATGAAAAAAAAAAAAAACACTATTGGAGTCAGTGGGGACCAGAAATGTTGAGGAGAACAAAAAAAAATCATACAGGTTTAGAGCAACTTCAGGGTACATGATGAAAGTATTTTTTTTTATTTTTGGGTGAACTATCCCTTTAAAATCTCATCATATAATGACAAGATCTCACATAGCCTACACATGCTTTACCTTACACCACGTTCATTTTTAAAACACAAATGACTGCGGTGATGGGGAGACAGGCATTTTGGCACGTAACTATGTGTATCTGAACGTTTAAGTGCAAGGCGTAAAAAAGAACTCAAGTTTAGTCAGGCTCTGTGCGTATCAGGCTGAAATCATCTTAACGCGCGCATTTGCCAAAATTAATTCTGCCTTGCTGCTTAATGTCCTTGAACAGTTAAATTTGTTTTAAACCACTATGCTTAATATGCATTTAAATAAAAGGATTAGCCTACATCATGACGCGCAAACGATTTACATATTTCAACCGGGTTACCTCTCAACACATAAGCGAATTTACGTTGTTCAAACACAAAAAGCAATAGGCTATACATCCAGCAGGTTTATGATCAACCTAAACTTAAATCTGTGTGAACGATGACGCTGTGTTTTTATCTGCTCCATGTACCCGGTCCACTTGGTATTCCACAACTTTCACACCATCGTCAGCTTTAGTAAAATAACCTAGATGGGGATTTGACTAACTCGTGTTTTCCCCTCTCCTCATTTTTTTCAGATAGCCCCCTTTGTTTTTAGAAAAGCTGACATTTTTGCTTATCGAAGATAAATTCTGTTGCGTACCATTTCCAGATTATGCCCGAACGAAGTGATGAGAGGTGAATGTGGACATTAGGCGCAGCGATCACCTGAGATACGTGCACAGGTCGTTCAGAAGTAAAATATAGAATAAATGCATTGGATTTCTAAACCAAATTCAAACGCGAAGTTTTAAGCTCTAATGGTAATGCAGGGAATTTACGGAAAAGCTCCTGATAGCGCTAATATGTGGGGGACGTGGTGGGTCTTTGGCGATCATCGCTACCGATGGCCAGTCAATCTACTCCACAGCCAATCACGGGCCCCCTCCTTGCTCGGGCCCCGGGGCTTCAGCCCCGCCTAGCCCAGTGGTTAATGCGGCCTTGGGCGTTCCCCAATGCGTTTTTTGACGCAGCGTCTCGTTCCCTTGGGGAACCATGGTTACAAACGTAACCTGGGACGTTTTTTTTATATCTGTTTTATGATTGTTTAAAAAAATGATATTTGTAAATAAATGTTAATGATAAATGTTATTCACTGTAAAAAAACAAAAAAAAAAACAAAAACAAAATACACATTCACAGGTTACACATGGCAGCCACTGTGCTTAGCTCTCCAGTTGTTTTAGCGTTTTTGTTAGTTTTTCCTGTTTTTTGTTTTGCAAACACGGTTTGCAAGGGATGAACTGCTGAACATTCGGCAGAACACACCACAAAATCTCCTACCGGTTTTTGATTATTCGGACGTTTTGCTGAACATCGTAGTTGGCGGAGCGGCGGCGCTGATTACGCGCTTCAGGACTCGCAGGAGGGGAAAGCGAACCGGCGCGCTCGTGAAGCTTAGACAACGCAGATTCCGTACGCCGCTGCCTAGCATACATCTGGCGAATCTCCCAACAAAACAGATTAACTACTTCTGCTCACTCGGACAAATAAGGACTTTTCAAACTCCGCTGCTCTGTGCTTCACGGAAACCTGGCTGAATGACGTGATACCGGATGGCGCGCTTCAACTGCTGGGCAACTGCCGGGTTTAGAGTGTATTGCGACGTAGAATCAACGGGGAAATCGCGTGGTGGCGGGACGAGCTTTTACATCAATGAGAGGTGGTGTACAGATGTAACAGTGTTAAAGAAGATGTGCTGTTCCAATCTAGAAGCACTATTCATTAACTGTAAGCCGTTCTATTCGCAGCGAGAGTTTTGCTCGTTCATTCTCGTGAGCGTCAACATTCCCCCGCAAGCTCACGTGAACCTGGCTCTACAGAAACTCGCTGATCAGATCGCAGACACGGAGCAAAAACACCCGGACTCTGTTTTAATCATACTTGGGGATTTTCACAAAGCAAATCTCTCCCGTGAATTGACCAAATACAGTCAGCATGTTACATGTCCCACCAGAGACAGTAATATATTGGACCACTGTTTCACCACAATAAGGAATGCATATCACTCTGTCCCACGGGCCGCTTTGGGACTCTCTGATCACTGTTTGGTTCATCTTATACCGACCTACAGGCAGAAACTGAAAACAGCTAAACCTGTATTAAAGACTGTAAGGAGATGGACCAACGAAACAGAGCGGGTTTTACAAGCCTGTTTCGAATGGACTGATTGGAGTGTTTTTGAAGCTGCTGCAAATGATCTGGACGAACTCGCAGAGACTATAACTTCATATATCAGTTTCTGTGAGGATATATGCATTCCCACCAGGACTTATTTAACATTCAACAATGATAAGCCATGGTTTACAACAAAACTCAGACATCTTCGCCAAGCCAAAGAGGATGCCTACAGAAAAGGGGATAGAGTCTTGTACAATCAGGCCAGGAACACACTGACTAAGGAGACTAGAGTGGCTAAAATGACCTACGCAAAAAGGTTAGAAAATCAGTTCACTTCAAACAAACCAGCTTCAGTGTGGAAAGGTCTGAAAGCCATCACAAATTACAAGACACCATCCCCCAGCACTGAGGCAAACCAACGACTTGCTGAAGACCTAAATGAGTTCTGTTGTAGATTCGATACCCCCCACACCCGTTCTGACGATCTCTTTTCACAACCACTAACACCTCCAGCAACCCCCCTCTCCCCCCCTCCTGCTCTTCAGATTAGTGAAGATGATGTGCGCCAGGTCTTCAGAAAGAAGAAAAGAAGAAAGGCACCAGGCCCAGACGGTGTGACACCAGCCTGTCTGAAAACCTGTGCTGAGCAGCTGGCTCCCATCTTTTCACAGATCTTCAACAGGTCTCTGGAGTTGTGTGACGTTCCATCATGCTTCAAGCACTCCACCATCATCCCCGTCCCAAAGAAAACCAAGATAACAGGACTTAACGACTACAGACCTGTGGCACTAACATCTGTGGTCATGAAGTCATTTGAAAAACTGGTTCTGGCTTACCTGAAGAACATCACTGGACCCTTACTCGACCCCCTGCAGTTTGCTTACTGAGCAAACAGGTCCGTGGATGATGCAATAAACATGGGACTGCACTTCATCCTGCAACATCTGGACAGACCAGGGACTTATGTGAGGATCCTGTTTGTGGATTTTAGTTTGGCCTTCAACACCATCATTCCTACACTCCTTCAGACCAAACTAAACCAGCTCTCTGTTCCTAGCTCTATCTCTCAGTGGATCACCAGCTTTCTGACAGATAGGCAACAGCTGGTGAGACTGGGGAAATTGATGTCAAGCAGCTGCACCACCAACACTGGCGCTCCTCAGGGATGTGTTCTCTCTCCACTGCTCTTCTCCCTCTACAACAATGACTGCACCTCCAAAGACCCCTCTGTCAAGCTCCTGAAGTTTGCAGACGACACCACACTCATCGGCCTGATTCAGGATGGTGAAGAGTCTGCCTACAGACAGGAGGTTAAAGAGCTAGCTGTCTGGTGCAGTAAAAACAACCTGGAGCTTAACACGCTCAAAACAGTGGAGATGATCATAGACTTTAGGAGAAACCCCCCTGCACTCACCCCTCTCAGCATCATGGACAGCACTGTGGCTACAGTGGAGATATTCAAGTTCCTGGGATCTGTCATCTCCCAGGACTTGAAGTGGGTCACTCACATCAACTCCATTGTAAAAAAGGCCCAACAAAGGTTGTACTTCCTTCGCCAGCTAAGAAAGTTCAACCTACCACAGGAGCTGCTAAAACAGTTCTACTCAGCTATCATCGAGTCTGTTCTCTGCACATCAATAACTGTCTGGTTTTGCTCAGCTACAAAATCAGACATCAGAAGATTACAGGGAATAGTTCAGACTGCCGAGAGGATTATCGGTGCTCCCCTGCCCACCCTTCAAGAACTTTATTCATCCAGAGTGAGGAAAAGAGCTCAGAAAATCACTCTGGATCCTTCACATCCAAGTCATCATCTCTTTGAACTTTTACCATCTGGCCGGTGCTACAGAGCCCCAAACACCAGGACAACCAGGCACAAGAACAGTTTTTCCCCCAGGCAATTCTCCTTATGAACAGTTAAATGTTCCCCCCATTGTGCAATATAATGTGCAATAACTTTTTATTTATTTATTTACCACCCCCATCCTGGCACATCCCTGCATCTCTGCCTCTTTCTATTCTATTCTATTCTATTCTGTCATCTATAGCACAACTGTACATACCACTTATTTATTTATTTCTCTATTTATTTTTCTAATTTTTGTCTATTTATATTTACATATGTGTATTTTATTCTCACCTTATTTTTCTAAGTTTTGTCTATTTATATTTACATATGTGTATTTTTTTTTCTCATCTTATGTTTATTGTCTGTATGTTGTTGCTGTCTCTGTGTACTGGAAGCTAATGACACTAAAACAAGTTCCTAGTATGCGCAAGCATACTTGGCAATAAAAGCTCTTTCTGATTCTGATTCTTACTAAGAAACTTACACCTGATTTCATAGATAAGGCTTAAGTCTAGTCCCAAAATGTAATTCTAGGCTGTTACAACTGAAACTTGCACTAACTGATCTTAAAATTTGTCAGTGCCTTTGTTTTGTCTCGAGATGCACACCAGTAATTTTCTTGTACTAAGGCATGATTTTAAAAAGTACTTAAATGTTCTAATTGAACTATGGCCTAATCCTGGTTTAGTTTAAGCCCCGTACAGTAAAACTGCACATTTTAGAGTGGCCTTTTATTGTAGTGAGCCTAAGGCACACCTGTGCAATAATCGGGCTGTCTAATCAGCATCTTGATATGCCACACCTGTGAGGTGGATGGATTATCTCGGCAAAGGAGAAGTGCTCACTAACACAGCTTTAGACAGATTTGTGAACAATATTTGAGAGAAACAGGCCTTTTGGGTACATAGAGTTCAACTCATGAAAAATAGGGGCAAAAACAAAAGTGTTGCGTTTGTAATTTTGGTCAGTGTATTTGCACCTGTAGATTTAAATTACAATACGTATCTTTAAAAGCTTGTTTCTCCACTTCAGCAGCATTTACATAAACCAAACTTAGTAGTTTTATTACTTGCTTGATTCTGAAGATTTTTACTGAGGGGTTTGTCCATATATCCTTTGGATGGTTTTATTATTGCACTATATCTATTTGAATCTGTAGATTTCAGTCACAATACATATTTTTAAAGTTTTTTTTTTTACTCTTTTGACTTAGGGTGTCTTGCCTTATATACAGTCATTCCAGTGATTTGAATCTGACACACAAATAGAAATCTCGCCCATGAATCTCTATAAAATGACTTTTAAAAACCTTCAGGAACTACAACCATTTATGTGGAAATAAAACATGACTCTGTTGTGATGCAGGATGGAAGATGTGGACGAAGGAAAAATACAGAGTGGTGCATCGTGATGTCCATTGCTTGGAGCTGGAGAAAGGATTTCATCACCATCAGACGGATAGAGTTCGCTAAAACAGAACGCTAGGTATGTCGGTTAAACTCAGAAAGAGGAAGTTAAATAAACCGGTGAGTTAATGCTGTGAGGTTAGTCTAATTTTATCTGAGTTTCTTCTGAAAGACCCCGATGTTGCTGTGTAGAATAAGATGCAAGCGTGATGATGGTGGTAGTGATAGCAAAACAGTGAAAACCACAAAAAAAGCAACACATTTAAATGTGTTGCTGTCACACCCTTTGGACTGTTTTGTTTGTTTTTCCCCGTGTATGCCCTTATTTGGTCTTGCTGTTCCGTTTCTAATCATTACGTTACTGTTTGATTGTTTCACCTGTCTCCCCCTGATTGGTTAGTCTGTGTATTTAAGTTTGGTTGTGTCCACAGTTGATCGTCGGTTCTTAACGTCATATCAGTCCATTTACGTTGTGTTTGTGTTTGTTTTCCTGCTGTTCCTGTTCCCTGTGGATCATATTAATAAACTCTGTGTTCTGGATCTCCTCGCTCCTCCTCCTCATTCCCCGCAAACCACGCCGTGACAGAAGAACTGACCAAACAAAATGCTCTGGGCTGAGGATTTCCTGATGAATATCCAGCAGGCAGAGAGGCCGTTGGAGCACTATGTGGAGGAATTCCTGAGCGTTGTTCATCTGGTGAGTTGGAGCGACGCCATGATCAACGCGTTTTCAAATGGGGCTAAACGATGACAAACTGTTTTGTTCCATAACTCCTGACGATTGCCGCAAACCAGTTGCGGAATTTATCAGTCATGTCCTTGCTCTTTGTCATTCCAATTTCTTTGTTGATGTGGAAGATTCTAATCTTCCACATCAACAAGGGCGCGCCCTCCTGCGCGCCCTCCAGAGACGGAGCTTCCTCCAGAGTGCCCTCCAGAGCCGGAGCTGCCTCCAGCGCGCCCGTCAGAGCCCGAGCTGCCTCCAGCGTGCCCGCCAGAGCCCGAGCTGCCTCCAGCGCGCCCTCCTGCGCGCCCTCCAGAGACGGAGCTTCCTCCAGAGTGCCCTCCAGAGCCGGAGCTGCCTCCAGCGCGCCCTTCAGAGCCCGAGCTGCCTCCAGCGTGCCCGCCAGAGCCCGAGCTGCCTCCAGCGCGCCCTCCTGCGCGCCCTCCAGAGCCCGAGCTGCCTCCAGCGCACCCTCCTGAGCCCGAGCTGCCTCCAGCGCGCCCTCCAGAGCCTGAGCTGCCTCCAGCGTGCCCGCCAGAGCCCGAGCTGCCTCCAGCGCGCCCTCCTGCGTGCCCTCCAGAGACGGAGCTGCCTCCAGCGCGCCCTCCTGAGCCCGATCTGCCTCCAGCGCACCCTCCTGAGCCCGATCTGCTTCCAGCACGCCCTCCAGAGCCTGCGCTTCCTCCAGAGCGCCCTCCAGAGCCCGCGCTTCCTCCAGAGCACCCTCCAGAGCCCGTGTTTCCTCCAGAGCACCCTCCAGAGCCCGCGCTTCCTCCAGAGCGCCCTGCAGAGCCCGCGCTTCCTCCAGAGTGCCCTCCTGAGCCAGCGCCTCCCAAGCGCCCTCCAGTGCCTGCGCCTCCCAAGCGCCCTCCTGTGTCAACGCCCCCTAAACCCGGCATTCCTGTGCTCTCCTGGGCTGACTATGCCTTAAGTTCCCCCAAGAAAATTTTGGGGGGGCTACCCCCCGATCAGCCATGGCCGGCTGGACTGTCTACTCGGCCATGGTCTCCCGAGCTCCCTGATCTACCATGGCCACCTGGACTGTCTACTCGGCCATGGTCTCCCGAGCTCCCTGATCTACCATGGCCGGCTGGACTGTCTACTCGGCCATGGTCTCCCGAACTCCCTGACCCGCCATGGCCGTATGGACTCTGTGCTTGGCTGTGGCTTCCCAAGCTCCCTGATCCGCCATGGCACCCCGCACTGTATACTCCGCCGTGGCTCCACGAGCTCCCTGACCCGCCATGGCACCCTGCACTGTATGCTTCGCCTTGGCTCCCTGAGCTCCCTGATCCGCCCTGGAGGCGTACCTCCACTCCCTCCTGTGTCTGCCCCGCACGAGCCTCCAGGGCTGTACTGTCCATAATGTATGATGTAAATGAAAAAAAATCTTTATATGCGTAGAGCTAGAACATAATGAGATTAAATAAATCTATTTACATTTAGATTTAACATTTAGATTTTATACATTTTGTAGCATCTTGACCCATCAGACATACAGTAATTTGTTACATTTAACAAATAGTCTTTAAACCCAACAAGCCATAAACGCTGGAGCTCCGGAGACAACCCCCCAAAGCAACTAACACCCCAAAAGGGCTCAGTTGCCAGGACGACCATCTGATAAGAGGTTTTATTGCCCAGAGGAATGCACATTTGCCCATGCTACATTTGCCCATAGGAAAGACTCTTTCCTATTCATTCACAGACAAACCTTTCTTTGACCTTCCTATTACACATAGCCCAGGTCATTTTGTACAGTATTACTGCATTGTATTTTAATTTTGTCTGTTGTATTGTATTTGTCTTTCTACTGTTTTATGCATGCGTTATGATAGATGACTAGTCGTATAACCCACCTATGCCATGTTTGGTCTCTTTGTATTCGTATTTTGATGATCTAAAAAGATGGTGTAAATTAGATGTTGATACCTATGTAACATATTAGTGTTTTAAGAAACCTTAGTAGTTTTGCATCAACACCCAATCAAATTACATATGCAAAATACCATGCTCACAGACAAAGAGTCGTAAACTTTCCCTCCAAAGGAGAAAGTTACCATTGGTTCGTGGACCTCCTGGAGGCACAGCCTCCAGAGAGCTTAAAGGCATCAAACGATTGACTCTCTTCTCTTTTCGCTCTCCTCTTCCGATTGCTGCCTGTGTGGAGGAACCCACAGGGAGCCTGAGCCGGCACAGGGCGTGCCCGGCGTGCCTGACAGGCCCCAACATCTAGAGCTGTGGCTCTCGACCACAATGAGCCAGACACTTTCACTCAACCCTGGAATTCATCCTCACGAAATGTCCTCGAACAGACATTTCTCTCTTCTGCGTTTTTTAGTTTTCTTCACTTGTCTCACATGAGTTCTTTCAGAACCTAAGAGGATGAGGAGGATGAGCTAGAACTCGCCGGGACTTTAAGCTGCGCCAGGCCTTGCGGCCTTGTCTTTCCATTCCCCAAAGACCACAGGACTTCAGCTGGGTCCCTCTCAGCTCTTGGTTCTTCTTCAATTTCCACATGGGAAGAAACTCCCAGAACATCTTTGGAGTTCATCACTCTTTGGACCCGGAAGAACGTGATCGTGATTCCAAAACCACCACCGCTCCAAACCATCGAGACTTTCACCCGAGACTGCATTCGGACACTTGTTCATCGACCAAGGCAATGCAAGTATCGTACATTTAACTAAACAAAACAGAGGTTTAGTACAAGCTGTAGACAGCACTGATGGTTTCACTCAGGTGGTTAACTGACCCTTTTCATAGCTACATTCTCTGGTCTCTCTAACTGCTTTCACTGACCCTTCCCCCATGTATGAGTGATTTCATGTTTGTTTGTTTAGATTAGTTATGTGTTAGTCCTTCGTTAATAAACTCTTGTGCACAAATTACATGAGTTTTGATTCTGATTCTGCCTTGCAAATTAATGTTCCTTTACAATTCCGATTCGAGCTACATGCTCTAATGCAACAGTACTTTAAGAAAGTTATTTTCTGTGCCCAAGAAAATATCATTTCTTAGAGTTGATATAAAAATTATACTGAATGTTCGCTGGACAAGGAGATTAGTTGATGGAAAATTAATTCTGCTACAGTTACTACTGACAGCTGATATAAATAGTTGTAATTAATCAGAATTAATTGTAATTATTTATATACATTTCCCTTTTGAGCTAAATCGCTACAATTTACACACACACACACACACACACATCTTTTATACTATATTTTACACTGAAATTTAATTGGCTGTTTTAAGTAAAAATAACATTTGGTGAAGTTTAAAATATTTAGTTACTCTTTTAGTTTTGAGTATTTAAATAAGATATTGAACAAAATAATGCTATTAATTTTTTTCTGAGGAACATTATTTTTGTTCACGCAAAATAAGCGAAAAGAAAGTCACAGAGGACATGAGGGTGACAAAATGACAAATTGTTTGTAAATTATCACTTTAAGCAGAACAGACATGCAAACACTTGTTTGCATGTCAGATAAAATAGAGAAGGAAGCCTGCATTACTTTAATGATAAATGGAGCACTACTTACAGCTGTAAAGCATAAAAAAGAAACGCATTTATGTAAATGGGTCAGTGTGTGTGCACACAAATAACATGTATACACCTCATGCTTTAAAAATAAATCCTCACTTCAGTTTCCTGCTTTCAAAACATATTCAGCCTATTAGTGCAGCATCACATCCATCAAATAAAGAGATCACTATCTTGTCACACTATCTTTGAGGCAGCAAACAGAAGTAGTTTATAAAAGTTCACACTTATCTCGATGAGTGTGAAAAACTCATGATCCAAGAGAATGAAACACAATCAACTTCAGAAAAATCAAATGAATTAATTCCTCTAAATATCCTGAAAGGACTTTTTCCTTTTTCATCTTCTCATGAAAGTGTGTTTACAGCTGTGCAGATAACTTCAGGACCTTTTTCTGTGTGTTTGTTAATCATTAGCGGTTATAAAGTGACACTGCTGAAGGAGGAAGAAGATGCAACAGTGTCACTTTAAAAACTCGCAGCAAAAACACGCTCGAAAATACTCATCCAACAGATACTATTTCTTTGTAAAAAAATAAATCTTTTCTTTTCTTTGAGTGCCTAAAACTATACATTTCTTAAAAATTGTATATTCTTTTGCCTGAAATAAAATAAACATTAACTGAAATTGTTTTTTTTGTATAACTTTTTAAATATTTTATTTCAGCTAGTTGCCTGAAGGCAACATTTCTCATGAAATAAAAGTTCATAAAAAAACTATATTGACATAATTAAAAAAAAAAAAAAAAAAAAAAAAAAAAAAAAAAAAACAACTAATCAAAACAAGAATAAAAACCCATTTTAAAATATTAATCAAAACTATAATAGTACATCAATGATACTAAAATAATAAAATGATCCTGCTTGTGTGGATTTATAAGATTTTTAATCTTAGAGATATTTTACACTAATAAATATAATAATTTAAGTCTATTAATTCATTCATATGCAGTCCAGATATCATCACTTGAAATATGGATCAAAGATGAAAAGGGGTATTCAAGCATCAAAACAATAAAAGTTTTATACAGCTTTAAATTTCCCCCTAGATTAAAACACGTCCTGTTTAAATAAATTTTTCTGAGCAAAAAATGACCATCATCCATTTTTACCATGATTTACAAAAAAGGTAAACCATGTACATTTCAGTGTAACAGTAGTTCATAACCAAAAAAACTTGCAAGGCAAAACAAAAGATTAAGAGTCTCTATTTATGGACCACAGTTTAGCCCCAAAAATACTAATCACTTTTTTTTTTACCACTGTCCTTTAGATCAGTTTGTCAGCAAAATGTTTTTTAACATTTAAAATGTAAATAAATATATAAATAAAAGTATTCTTCTTTTATTAAGTACAGGTCAGAATAAATATAATTCATTTTTACATAAATATGAATGATGATGGAACATTATTTCACCCATATTTTGATATTTTATTTTTAAGTTATCTGAAACATTAGACTTGCTTTTAATTTGCCTTCTGTGTATATAAAATCACTTTTGCATTTTTAATTTGAAAATGTGATGTCTCGTCTTTGACCCATATTATATATATATATATATATTTATATATATATGCATGTAGATGACCGAGATGCCCACGACATTTGCACTCAGAAGGCATCAACTATTGCACTCAGAAGGCATGAGACGTTTCTGCAGGAAGTCACATGACATGATCAGGAAATCACATTTAAATAATTCACCCCAGATCATGCTATGATTTTCCCAACCCACCATTTATTTCAAAAGGTTAAAAACAGATAAAAATAAAACACTAATCTACAGTGTTAAACAATGGTTTAATCAACCTTACATTTATAAACATGTCAAGCTACAGGAAGTAGCATCACCATAATACACCAAAAAACACACTCAATCAGCTTGTAAAACAGAAAAAGAGGATCAGATGGGTGCACTATACAGTATGAATGCAAATAAAGCTTAATACTTATATATCCAACTTTATATAAAGATTTGGTCAATAATATGTGACCCTGGACCATAAAACCAGTCATAAGTAGTACGGGTATATTTGTAGCAATAGCCAACAATACATTGTATGGGTCAAAATGATTTTTCTTTTATGCCAACAATCATTCGGATGTAAAGTAAAGATCATGTTCCATGAAGATTTTTTTTAAATTTCCTACTGTAAATATATCAAAACTTAATATGCACTGCTAAGAACTTCATTTGGACAACTTTAAAGGTGATTTTCTCAATATTTAGATTTTTTGTACCCTCAGATTCCAGATTTTCAAATAGTTGTATCTCGGCCAAATATTGTCCTATCCTAACAAACCATACATCAGTGGAAAGCTTATTCAGCTTTCAGATGATGTATAAATCACAATTAAAAAAAAAATAACTCTTGTGACTGGTTTTGTGGTCCAGGGTCACATATATTTAATTTTAATTACAGCATACAGTATGTATGGAGTATATGCATGTATAACTAGCAGTTTATATACACACACACACGCACACAAACACACACGCACACAAACACACACGCGTTTGTTTTTGTGAATTGTGGGGACTTTCCATAGACTTCTATAGTTTTTATACTGACCTTTGGCGATATTGCCTATCCCCTCACCCAACCCTAACCCTAACCCTACCCCTTACAGAAAACATGTCTGCATTGTTACATTTTCAGATAAACATCATTTACTATTTTTAATAATTTTTTTACATTTTTTACCACAGGCCGGTCCCCACCATGTCAAAAATTTCAGGTTTTACTATCCTTGTTGGGACATTTGGTCCCCACAATGTAGCAAAAACAAGTACACACACAGACACACACACACACACACACACATACATACATATATATACATATACGCTGTAAAAAACAATTTGTTGAGTCAACTTAAGATAATTTGTAACCTGGCTGCCTTAAAATTTTAAGTTCAGTCAACTCAAAAAAAGTTTATTCAAATTGAAATGTTAAATTATACTAAGTGACAACTTAGATATTTGAGTTGAATCAACTTAAAATTAAGGCAGCTGGGTTACTTACCCATCTGTTAAGTTTAGAAAACACAAATATCTAAGTTGTTACTTAGTACAACTTAACATTTCAAGTTGACTAAACTTATTTCAGTTGACTGAACTTAAAATTTTAAGGCAGCGGGGTAACAAATTATTTTAAGCCGACTCAACAAATTGTGTTTTTTTATTTTTTACAGTGTATGTAGTAGTCAACATTTGAAATTGATCAAAAAAGTTCTAAAGTACTAAGAAAAGAACTGGTATTGTTTCGGCTTTAGGACAACTTTGAACGTTTTTGATCCACTTCAAATGTGATCCACTTCAAAAAAATGTTTCCATCGTGTTAGTATATCTAACTTTATTCACACACATAGTACACTCATGTAAAGCACTATATATACATACACTGTCAGAAAAAAAGGTACAGTTCTGTCGCTGGGGTGGTACCCTAAGGTACAAAGTGAAAAGGTACAAATATGTATTTTTAAAGTACTAATATGTACCTTTAAGGTATCAATATGTATCTTTAAGGTACCAATATGTACTTTCAAAGTACTAAAATGTGCATTTAAGGTACTAATATGCACTGTTTAGGGTTAGGTAAGGTTCAAAGATGTACCTTTTCACTTTTGTACCTTAGGGTACCGCCCCAGCGACAGAACTGTACCTTTTTTTCTGAGCGTGTAATATAATATAATATAATATAATATATATATATATATATATATATATATATATATATATATATATATATATATATATATATATATATATATATATATAAAATAGAGAGAGAGAGAGAGAGAGAGAGAGAGATCGCTTTACATGAGTGTACTATATGTGTGTGAATAAATTTAGATATACTAACACAATGGAAAAAAAATTGCTGTAGAAACCATTTACATTTAGAAATGATCAAATTTCACAAATAATTACAAAGAAATTACCTAAAATGAGAACAAAATGTGAAATATTGAAGTAAAAAGACTGACATAGTATTTTTAGTAAATGTATTCCAATAATCCCTTGTATTTATTTACAAAAAAAAAAAAAAAAAAAAAAAGGTTGTTTCATATTCAGCATTATATAAAGAGTTGGACAATAATATATATATTTTTTAAATAATAAATTAATACATTTGATTTTTAATTTGATTTTTCAATGAAAGCAACAAAGATGGAGTACATTTATATTTCTGCTTTTAGCAGATGCTTTACTGTGAATTCAAGTTATTAAGATTTTATGTTGGAATTGAACCCTGGACTAGTTTAGACGGTAAAAACAGCACCATTTACTACCAAACAACACTACAGGACTTATGTGAGTGAACTTTTCTCAGGCCGTTTACTGTACTTAACTTACAAAATTTAAGACATCATTATTGCCATACTTATTTGTAAACAGAGGTGTTTAGAAACAACGTGTGACTGCTTCAACTCACTCCAGACGGCCAAATGCAGATATTTGACATATTTTAACCCCTAAAACTAGTCTATAGTAGTCAACATTTAACGTGGATTAAAACCTTTCATCAAAGTTGCCCTAAAACCAAAACAATACCTGTTCTTCTTGTCTTAGGACAACTTTGACAAACTTTTTTGATCCACTTCAAATATTGACTACTGTATATTCTAGAACTCGTGTTGGTTTCACACTGAATGGCAGCGCAGAAGCTGTGTGTATGCGGAGCGGGAGCAGCACACGCCCACTGTGAACCGCGGTTTGTGTACTGCAAATACAGACGAGTATCGCTCATTCGGTCACGCTTTTCAGGTGTTCTCAGACAACTGTTCGTCAGGTGCTTTGATTTATGATATGGGCAGCATGCTGTGATGCGGCCGTGTTCCCCTCTGTCCCACACACACGTGCATAGGGGCTAACATGCTGTACATAGGTAGTTTACGAGATAAAAAATAATCTTAAAGTTAATAAATGCCTTTAGTTTTAATAATTTATACAGGCCTTTTAAATTTGGGCAGTAACTCCTGGCAGTGATGTGTTTTCCTGTAGTTGATTCTGTGCAAACTCTAATATTTAATGTAGATTTAAGTACCAAATGAGAAACGCTAAATTATTTAATAAATCGTCTTAATGATTCCCAATTTGGTTTAAGATAATTAAAGCAACGGTTTTTCAAAAACGAAAAGAATATGTAAAAGTATATTATTTGGGGTAAAAATCACCCATGCTGTTGGGGCTACACTGCAAAAGATGATTTTCTTCCTTAGTATTTTTGTCTTGTTTTCTAGTATAAATATCTAAGAATTCTTGAATCAGGATGCATCTACTTACATTTAAGTAAAATGCCAATGGGGTAAAAAAAAAAAAAAAAAATCTTAAATGAAAGATTCATTTTTAAAACATTTTTTTTTCCTGCCCCATTGGCAGATATTTTTGCTAATTTTAAGTCATTTTACTTGTCCAGTAAATGTATCCTGATTCAAGTATTTTTAGATATTTATACTAGAAAACAAAAATACTAAGAAAGAACATTTTTTTGCAGTGTAAAGGCACAATAATTTACAAGATAATTAACAGATGACTGACTTTTACATTTGTTGACATGACATGGTTAGATTCAGATGGTAAATATCATATATTATGTTGGGTGTCCACCATTATAATCACTACGTTTATAATGAAACCATCAAATTTAAAAAACATGATATTTAACATATCACATTAAAATAATAATAATAATAATTTGTTGTTACTACTGTAAATCTATATTAAATTATTATGGGATCTCTTTCAATGCTTTCAGAATCTTCACTTTTTAAAAAATTTTGTTCCTGTATTTTAAAATATGTTTTATTAACGTATTTGAATGACAGTAGCCTATATTATTTTAGCTAAAGTGTATACTGTGTGCTTTTACCCCGTGATTGTGATACATGATTTTATGGTGAAAGTGTTATTTTTCATGTTAATCAGGTCCATTTTGATCAAGAACTATGCACTGTGGCTTTAATCCAGTGTAAGCGGCGCAGCAAAAACAGACTTGGCGCTGAAAGGATCCCAGCACTGCCGCTTCTGCTCTGCTACGCGCTGCTGCGCCGCCTCTGCATGCCGTGTGAATGTTCTAGCAAAGCTCCAATTTTCTGTAACTCCTGAATTTCAGTTGCTTTAAAATGTTTCAATAATTCAAAATCACCAACGGCTGTGTTTTAATGACTTGAGCACTTGTGCACATCGATAACCTCCTTGTGTTTCACGATTATAAGACGTTCATTTAAGCCCTTTCTTGCTGTCATATAGTATAAATTTTCCAAAGTCAAATTTAAGTGAACATAAGTGCTTGATTTTCCCAGTGCAATCAGTCATGAGTTGTTGTTGTGAAACTAGCGTTTCACTACCTGCGAGTAAATACACTCCTCCTGAGGCTGCAGAGCTTTCGAGCGGCTCGGAGTGAACATCACCTTGCCGTCGTCCTCCTCCTTCCTTTCCTTCCTTTCCTTCCTCTTTGTCTGCTGTCTGACCGCGGCGTGTTCCACATCAGCGGTCGGGAGCGATTCTGCGGACAGAAAGGAGAAACGATGACATGCTGAATAGCTGTTAGTTACTGTTAGTCTACCGCAGAAATAGCTTTAACACAACTGCTACATGACAAATGAAGCTTTTCAGGAATTAAACTGAGATTTTACTGAGAAAGTAGCTAACACTAATGATAAAAAAAGACTAGTGATGGGAAAGTCAGATCAGTTTAATAACTCTAATTCTCAATCAATAAAAAGAAAAAGGTTACATTTTCAAATTCCTTATCTTTACACAATCTTTGATCATATTCTACATTAGAAAGTCATTATATTGCAGCAAAAGATAAACATGGATATTCACTTCATGAGCCTTTTGTTCATTTGTAACACGACAGACGAAATTAACAAATCATTCATGAACCAACCCATCACTATTAAACTGTTACAGATTAGCTTAGTTATGCAAGTAAGAACGAGTGAATCTTCTAAACCACTAAACCTTTCTTTTGAAGACAATATAAGTCATCTTAGTTTACAACCGAAGACCAAAACCTTTCACTGCTCTTTATACATTGCAGTCTTTGAAAACAACAACTGATGGTTTTGAACAGTCCTCTTCCGCTAATTTTTATAATACAAATTAAACGTTTAACAACATTTTAAAAAAACATGCACATGCCAGAGGCTCACCAGTGACAAAATACATTATAGTACAAAGCATGTAATATTACAATAATAACGCCTTCCATTGTCTCTTTGTCTGCAAATAGATACGCTGACAGGACAGCCTATCAGAGCTCTCAGACCGAAGGATATGATTGGACGAATATTTAATGGTCCTACGCCTTCCATAGTGGATATAAATACATTTAGACCACCTACCCTGCTTTTAATGGAATAAAACAAAATTAAACTATGTCAGAATGGGCACTGAGCTGTAGATTTAGTCTAGCATTGAATGGTTGAGCTTGACTAGTCAACCTTGCAATTGAAGACTTTCTGTCATTCTGTAGAAAGTGTCACTTCTCTGTTTGTGTAAAAGGGGAAAAACACAGTTACAGGTCATCGCCTTGGAATTATAAGGTTCTACCTGATGTCCTTTGGCAAAACTGAGTTATTCACATATCCACATATCTTTTGTACACCATGTACATTTTGGGGCTTTTTTTAAGGAAACAATAAGGGTTCTACCTATAGAAGTCTATGGAACCCAAAAACTTTAAAGCTCAATATCTCAAATCTGCTCAGAATGCAAATAGAACCTTATAATTCCAAGGCAACGAAGTTTGCATTGAGCATGGGATAGGAACTGACTGACTGATTCAGAGCAAAAGAATCAACCCCAAAAGAGTCTAGGATTGCAAACATTATCTTTATTACCCACTCCATGAAGCAGCTTTCAAACTTTAAACTACATGATTTTAAAAGACAGATTCAACCAGTTTCTACATGATCTTTTCTAACACACCACAAGCTGAAAACAACAGTGTAAAGTAGATCTCCAAGCTTCATTGAGTTTCTTACCCTTTTTCTCATTGGAGATATTTCCGTATATGAGCTCCATATCTCCAGCAGCGTCTGATGGGAAAACACTTACATTATCAACAGATCAACTACAATCTCGTATTTCAATCATTAAAGTATTGGCTTCAAAACTAGCCTTATAACAATCATGCTGGTCAAATGTTTTTCACATGCCAGAGTGTTTGCGTTTATGTTAATAAATTCCAGTCATTCATAAACAAGCATGCATGTATGCACATTTACAAATGACAGTTAATTTTCACATTTAACTAACTGGTTAAGTAGTTCATTTATAATTATATATTATTATAGTAAATAGTGTTATTAAAATGCAGTGTCAAAAGAACACTAAACATTTAAATGTTATATGCACGTTTCACATGTTGGAAATTGGTGTACATTTTTTCAAACCAACTAACATTGTAAACAAACACTGCTTAATGAAAAATGTACATAAAAATGAATTCTGCTAATGTTTTTGCGTAATTTTAATATTTTGTTTGATAATTTTCTTTCTTTTATATTTTATCATTAGAGTATGCTATGATAATTATTTAACTATTTATTATTTATTTTGTATTTATTAACTATTGTATTTTTGTATGTGTATTGTTAATTGCACCTTGGGGTTGTCACAAGAGAAATTTCTTTGTGCTACACAATGACAATAAAGTACTTGACATTTCAGATGTTTCATGAATGAGGCCAAATTACTTTAACCATCCTATTTATGCCGTGGTCATACTAGAGTACTACTAGCCAAAAACAAATGGTCAAATATCATTATCAAATCTAATAATCTGGTAAAACTAAAGATTTTTTTTTCTATACATTCATGAGGCTTGAGGAATAATATAGTTTCAGAAACATTCTGCCATTTTGCACCAATTTTAACCACAGGAAGTTTTTCCGATCATCTTAACGTCTATAATGTTTCTGCTTTTGGTGTAATTGTCTTTGAAACTGTCTGTAAGGGAGTGCAATGACCAAACAAATCTATTCAGCATATATAACATATAATCTACAAATCTTCTGAAGATCTTGAGGGATATTAACCAATGTGTTTTGCTCTGTAATTGCCACGTGCATTGAATAGTACTACATTTTTAACCTTTATCAGGTAGTATATGAATTACAGATTCATATAAACTGACCTGGTGTTGACTTGAGCCGTTTCTTCTTGTAAACATAACATACGGTGATGAACAGCAGAATCAGGATCAGAGCAGCGCAGCCCGCAATCATATAAAATAAAGCTATGGAAAAAAAAAACAACCACACAAGGTCATTTAAATCAAACTCCAAAAAATGATTTGAAAGGTTCATTCATATTAACTGCAACAGCAGCAAGAACAGAACTTTAACACCTACATGCAATTAATAGCACAATAAGTTAGTTCAAAAAACAGATTAGTTACAGGGCCTGCATCACTGCCATCATTAGGGGTCGAGCGTGTAGCGCTGAAACCCTATTGTAATTGTTAGGATTTTTAGGGGTTCGAGCGCGTAGCGCTGAAACCCTATTGTAATTGTTAGGATTTTTTTTATTATTATTATTATTATTATTCTTCCCTAAAACTGATCGTGCAGCCCAAACCGTAAGGCCTAGAGAGCTGAAACTTGGTCAGAAGGTAGTAGTCCCCCTCGCTACTCAGGCGCAAAGAACCGACCCAATCGGCCTAACGGGGGCGCTACAGCGCAAAAAACTAACTTTTTTCGCATTTTTGGCCGTAGCTCATACATTTTTTGTCGTAGACTCAAAAACTTTACACCGTTGCAATCCTTGGGTCAATACGCACAAAAGTGTACCAGCGCAGATTTTTCGTACGAAGCCCGGTTTTTCCGCAAAATGGCCGAATGTCCAAAACCTACTTTTGCGAACTAGTCCTAGGTTTTTCGCCCGATCGGAACCAAACCAGTGCAGAAATGTTCTCTGGACACTGAATATCAATAATTATCGAAAAAAAGTTGAAATTTTGACTCACGGTCGAATAGGAATGCCAAAATGTTCTATGCTAACTTTAGCAAATTCTTACATTTTGCTATAACTTTTGAATGGAATGAGATATCTTCACCAAACTCGGTACAAATATGTATAAGCTCAATCTTTGGTCAAATAACAAAAATTGCATAGTTCTGCCACTTGGTGGCGCTATAAGCCTGAAAAAACATGAAAATGACTATAACTAAGCAATAGTTGGTCCGATCGACCTGAAAATTGGTATGCAGTATCTCTGTCCAATGTGCCATAAGGGTCTATGAGGACATTGGCGTATCTCAAAAAACATGGCCGCCATCGGCCAACGAAGTTTGAGCACCCATTAGACAAGGTTAACGGAGGTCGATCGGAACGAAACTCACTGGGCATGTTTGACTCATGGCCCTAAAGGTCTGTAAGAATTTTGAAAGAAATCGGCCACTAGTTGGCGCTAACGAGTTTTTTGCCTCTCTAACCTGCCTCACTCACGTGGTGTTTCACACATCCTCACAATATGCATATCATTTGATAGATCTCCACATGCTGAGCAACTTTGCCTCAAGAACCATTGCTGTCAATCAAATCATTCATTAATTATTCACAAATATGTGAAAAACCTACTTTTGCGAACTAGTCCTAGGTTTTTCGCTCAATCTCGATCAAACCACTGCAGCGCAGTTCTCCAGACTCTCTAGATCAATAATTATCAAAAAAATGTGGAATTTTGTCCTTTGGGTAGCTATAACGGGGTCATTTAGAAAAGGGGCGTGGCCACATATACCCAAAAGCCTATCAAACCTAAACAAAAACTCAAAACTTTACAAAAGTTGGAGAAAACATGTGTGAGATGACTCTTAACAAGCATGTAAAATTTCATGGAGATCGGACCATAGGTGGCGCTATGACAGTTAAAATGCCTTCAGAAACACAAAATTTCAAAAGTAAACTGACTTAAATTGCTATAACATGGTCATATAATCACAGAAACACTAGAACTTCATACCATATGATAGATCTCCTCATGCTGAGCAACTTTGCCTCAAGAACCTTTGCTGTCAATCAAATCGTTTATTACATATTCACAAATATGTGAAAAACCTACTTTTGCAAACTAGTCCTAGGTTATTCACTCAATCTCGATCAAACCACTGCAGCACAGTTCTCCAGACTCCCTAGATCAATAATTATCAAAAAAAAGTTAAACTTTTGACTCACGGTCGCAAAGGGGCGCCAAAACGTTCAAAAGAGGCGGGGCCACTTTTACTAAAATGGCTATAACTTTGGAACAGAATGACATATCAACACCAAACTCAGAACACATGTGTATAAGCTCAGTCTTTGGCCAAACTAAAAAAATTGCGAAGCTTGACCACTTGGTGGCGCTATAAGAGCAAAAAACATAAAAATGGCTATAACTTCGCAACCGTCGGTCCAATCGACCTGAAAATTGGTATGCAGTGCCTCTGTCCAATGTGCCATAAGGGTATATGAGGAGATTGGCGTATCTCAAAAAACATGGCCGCCATCGGCCAATGAAGTTTGAGCACCTATTAGACAAGGTTAACGGAGGCCGATCGGAACGAAACTCACTGGGCATGTTTGACTCATGGCCCTAAAGGTCTGTAAGAATTTTGAAAGAAATCGGCCACTAGTTGGCGCTAACGAGTTTTATGGCTCTGTAATCACGTGGTGTTTCACACATTCATACAATATGCATATCATTTGATAGACCTCCACATGATGAACAACTTTGCCTCAAGAACCATTGCTGTCAATCAAATCGTTCATTAAATATTCACAAATATGTGAAAAACCTACTTTTGCGAACTAGTCCCTGGTTTTTCGCTCAATCGCGATCAAACCACTGCAGTAATATTCTCTGGACTCTCTAGATCAATAATTATCAAAAAAATGTTGAATTTTGTCCTTCGGTTAGCTGTAATGCGGCCATTTACAAAAGGGGCGTGGCCACATATACCCAAAAGCCTATAAAACCTAAACAAAAACTCAAAACTTTACAAAAATTGGTAAGAACATGTGTCAGATGATTCTTAACAAGCATGCAAAGTTTCGTGAAGATCGGACCATAGCTGGCGTTATAGCAGTTAAAAAGGCTTCAAAAACACAAGCTGTGTATGGTAAATGGCTTGAAATGGCTAAATAAATGCTCATATATTCACACAAACACTAGATCTTCATATCATTTGATAGATCTCCTAATGATGAACAACTTTGACTCTTGGACCATTAATGTCAATCCAACTGTTCTTTAAATATTTCATATTATTTAAAAAACCTACTTTTGTGAACTAGTTCTAGGTGTTTAACTTAAAATCAATAAAACCACTGCAGTAAAATTGCCTGGACTCTCTAGATAAACATTTACCAAAAAAAAAAAGTTAAACATTTGCATTTAGATTTAACCATTTAGCCATTTAGTAGGGGTGTGACGAGACACTAATCCCATGAGACGAGACGAGACATGAGATTGGGTTCACGAGAACGAGACGAGACGAGATTTTTTTTCCTCAATGATGAAATATATAGGGAAAATAGTCTTTTATTCAACTGAAAAACACAAAATGCAAAAAAATTAAGGTGCATTTTGAACTTTATGAAATTAAACTTCAATTTTAATGAATAATATGCAGTAATAAACAACATTTAAACAAGAGCTTCATGATTCTGGATAAATTGAGAATCCTAGTTGCTTTTTATAAGTTGGAGATTATGATTCTCTCACGATTCTGGAGAAAAAAAGATTAGGAAAGTAAACAAAATAACAATTTACTAGTGGTTCTGACAAACTGTTCATTGCTTAAGTCTTTTAAAAACATATATTCATTTAAACAAAATAAAAAAAAAAACATTCAATAAAGGAGACAGTGTCTCACTTCATTAAGACTTGTTTGACTATTGAAATCTCCTGAATGAATTATTCAATGACATACTTTTTTTTTAAACGGGCAGTTGTCGCCACCTCCTGGCGGAAGAGGATAAGCGTTACAATAGATACACGTGTTAAAATACTTTCATTTTGATCGCTACTGTAGACAATAAGTGTTTATACCCAAACTATAAACTTTTATCCCAGTACTTCTATTATTTAAATATCTGTAACACAGAAATAATGATTATAATGTGGTTGAAAAGACTGTTTGTGTTGCTCTTTCTGCTTTCACATTTACTCCGACCTTCTAATTCATTAATATGGGCAGCGACAAAACGTGCTTCTCACGCTCCACTGACACTGGCGATGTGAAACAGTCCTAATAGACATAGATAACTCGTTGTCATTTAGGAATAAGATCGCGTGGGTGTTTGAATCGACACCTCAATATTTTAAGGATTAATAGTGCAGCTCTAATGTAAACATGGCAAAATGTTGTGGGAGGATACTGTCACGAGATCTCGCGAAATCCAACTGGTCTCGTCACATCCTTACCATTTAGATAGCCACTTAATAATAAGATCACGATCTACTGTACCCGAGTCTATAAAACCTAACAGAAAAGAAAATTTCACGAACCTAAGTCAAATCATCATCCTACGATTCTAAACAAGCATACAATTTTATCAACATAAGGCAAAAAAGGCAATGTTACAGTTATAAACTTAAAACAATGCATCCTTTTTTTAAAACACCATGAAATTGCAATTTTAACCACTAGATGGCAGTAGAAGACCACTAATGCATCATTAAACAGACTACAACAGTGCATTTCATGGCTTGTTTTCAATTAATTTCAATTTATGCATAAACTAAATCACTGTTACAACATTTCAAATCACATTTAGTTAAAGTTTAACACTTAAATTATTCAGATATATCATATTTGACAATAATACAAGATTATGATTACAGTGAAAACTGAAAATGATATATAAAATCTTAAAAAGACAAGACTTGCACTAAACATTTTGTCACCTACCATTTAATACACAAATCTCTTATATGCAACAAAATGTGTGTGTGTGTGTGTGTGTTTGTGTGTAGTAATGCTTAATGAACTTTAATATAACAATTTAACCATTTAATTGCTGTGTTTGTGAGTGTATTCTCCATCATGGATGTGTAAACCACTGTAGTAACATTCTCTGGACCCTCTAGATAAACAATTATCAAAAATAATCTTTGCCTCAAGAACCATTGCTGTCAATAAAACCATTCATTAATTATTCACGAAAATGTTAAAAACCAACTTTTTCAAACTAGTCTCAGGTTTGTCGCTCAATCTAGATCAAAGCAATACAGAACAATTCTCTGGACTCTCTAGATTAATAATTATCAAAAAAAATATTGAATTTTGCACTTTAGTTAGCTGTAACAGGGTCATTTAAAAATGGGCGTGGACATATATACTCAAAAGCCTATAAAACCTAAAAAAACAAAACTTTATGAAACAAGGTTAAAAGACTTGCAATAACTGTCACCTATCATTTATATCTAAAACTGCAACACAATGTGTGTGAATGTATGCCCGTGTATGTGTGTGTCTGTGTTTGTATTAATATAATAGTTTAACCATTTCATTTCTGTGTGTGTGTGTTTGTCTGTGTTTGTATTAATATAATATTTTAACTATTTCATTGTGTGTTTCTGTGTGCATGTGTGTGTCTGTGAGCTTATTGTCCATTTTCAATGTGCTTCAGTGTCAGCCATACATTCAGGTTGCATTATACAACCTCAAAGGCCTTAACAATGCTCGAACCCCGGTAATTGCTGCTTGCAGCTATATTTAGGGGTTCGAGCGCGTAGCGCTGAAACCCTATTGTAATTGTTAGGATTTTTTTTATTATTATTATTATTATTATTCTTCCCTAAAACTGATCGTGCAGCCCAAACCGTAAGGCCTAGAGAGCTGAAACTTGGTCAGAAGGTAGTAGTCCCCCTCGCTACTCAGGCGCAAAGAACCGACCCAATCGGCCTAACGGGGGCGCTACAGCGCAAAAAACTAACTTTTTTCGCATTTTTGGCCGTAGCTCGTACATTTTTTGTCGTAGACTCAAGAACTTTACACCGTTGCGATCCTTGGGTCAATATGCACAAAAGTGCACTGGCGCAGATTTTTCGTACGAAGCCCGGTTTTTCCGCAAAATGGCGTTATGTCCGAAACCTACTTTTGCGAACTAGTCCTAGGTTTTTCGATGGATCGGAACCAAACCACTGCTGAAATATTCTCTGGACAGTGAATATCAATAATTATCAAAAAAAAGTTGAAATTTTGACTCACGGTCGAATAGGAATGCCAAAACGTTCTATGCTAACATTAGCAAATTCTTACATTTGGCTATAACTTTTGAATGGAATGAGATATCTTCACCAAACTCGGTACACATGTGTATAAGCTCAATCTTTGGCCAAATAACAAAAATTGCACAGCTCTGCCACTTGGGGGCGCTATAAGGTGGAAAAAACATAAAAATGACTTTACCTATGCAATCGTTGGTCCGATCGACGTGAAAATTGGTATGCAGTGTCTCTGTCCAATGTGCCATAAGGGTCTATGAGGACATTGGCGTATCTCAAAAAACATGGCCGCCATCGGCCAACGAAGTTTGAGCACCCATTAGACAAGGTTAACGGAGGCCGATCGGAACGAAACTCACTGGGCATGTTCGACTCATGGCCCTAAAGGTCTGTAAGAATTTTGAAACAAATCGGCCACTAGTTGGCGCTAACGAGTTTTATAGCTCTGTAATCACGTGGTGTTTCACACATCCACACAATATGCATATCATTTGATAGATCTCCTCATGATTAACAACTTTGCCTCAAGAACCATTGCTGTCAATCAAACCGTTCATTAATTATTCACAAATATGTGAAAAACCTACTTTTGCGAACTAGTCCTAGGTTTGTTGCTCAATCTCGATCAAACCACTGCAGTAATATTCTCTGGACTCTCTAGATCAATAATTATCAAAAAAATGTTGAATTTTGTCCTTTGGTTAGCTATAACTGGGTTAATTTACAAAAGGGGTGTGGCCACATATACCCAAAAGCCTATAAAACCAAAACGAAAACTCAAAACTTTACAAAAATTGGTGAAAACATGTGTCAGATGATTCTTAACAAGCATGCAAAGTTTCATGGAGATCGGAGTATAGGTGGCGCTATAACAGCTAAAAAGGCTTAAAAAACAAAATTTCTATGGTAACTGGCCTCAAATTGTTAAAAAATGCTCATCTATTCACACAAACACTAGATCTTACGCTTACATCTGTATGATATATCCCCTCATTCTGAACAACTTTGCATACCACCTCAAAGGCCTTGCACGCTCGAACCCCGGTAATTGCTGCTTGCAGCTATATTTAGGGGTTCGAGCGCGTAGCGCTGAAACCCTATTGTAATTGTTAAGATTTTTTTTATTATTATTATTATTCCGCGCTAAAACTGATCGTGCAGCCCAAACCGTAAGGCCTAGAGAGCTGAAACTTGGTCAGAAGGTAGTAGTCCTCCTCGCTACTCAGGCGCAAAGAACCGGCCAAATCGGCCCAAAGGTGGCGCTACAGCGCAAAAAACTAACTTTTTTCGCATTTTTGGCCCTAGCTCGTACATTTTTTGTCGTAGACTCAAAAACTTTACATCGTTGCGATCCTTGGGTCAATACGCACAAAAGTGCACTGGCACAGATTTTTCGTACGAAGCCCGGTTTTTCCGCAAAATGGCGTTATGTCCGAAACCTACTTTTACGAACTAGTCCTAGGTTTTTCGCCCGATCGGAACCAAACCAGTGCAGAAATGTTCTCTGGACACTGAATATCAATAATTATCAAAAAAAAGTTGAAATTTTGACTCACGGTCGAATAGGAATGCCAAAATGTTCTATGCTAACGTTAGCAAATTCTTACATTTGGCTATAACTTTTGAATGGAATGAGATATCTTCACCAAACTCGGTACACATGTGTATAAGCTCAATCTTTGGTCAAATAACAAAAATTGCACAGCTCTGCCACTTGGGGGCGCTATAAGGTGGAAAAAACATAAAAATGACTTTAGCTATGCAATCGTTGATCCGATCGACCTGAAAATTGGTATGCAGTGTCTCTGTCCAATGTGCCATAAGGGTCTATGAGGACACTGGCGTATCTCAAAAAACATGGCCGCCATCGGCCAATGAAGTTTGAGCACCCATTAGACAAGGTTAACGGAGGTCGATCGGAACGAAACTCACTGGGCATGTTCAACTCATGGCCCTAAAGGTCTGTAAGAATTTTGAAAGAAATCGGCCACTAGTTGGCGCTAACGAGTTTTTTGGCTCTGTAATCACGTGGTGTTTTACACATCCACACAATATGCATACCATTTGATAGATCTCCTCATGATGAACAACTTTGCCTCAAGAACCATTGCTGTCAATCAAATCGTTCATTAAATATTCACAAATATGTGAAAAACCTACTTTTGCGAACTAGTCCTAGGTTTTTTGCTCAATCTCGATCAAACCAATGCAGTAACATTCTCTGGACTCTCTAGATCAATAATTATCAAAAAAATTTTGAATTTTGTCCTTCGGTTAGCTATAACCAGGTTAATTTACAAAAGGGGTGTGGCCACATATACCCAAAAGCCTATAAAACCAAAACGAAAACTCAAAACTTTACGAAAATTGGTGAAAAAATGTGTCAGATGATTCTTAACAAGCATGCAAAGTTTCATGGAGATCGGAGCATAGTTGGCGCTATAACAGCTAAAAAGGCTTCAAAAACAAAATTTCTATGGTAAATGGCCTCAGATTGTTAAAAAATGCTCATCTATTCACACAAACACAAGATCTTACACTTACATTTGTATGATATATCCCCTCATTCTGAGCAACTTTGCATACCACCTAAAAGGCCTTAATGCTCGAACCCCGGTAATTGCTGCTTGCAGCTATATTTAGGGGTTCAAGCACGTAGTGCTGAAACCCTATTGTAATTGTTAGGATTTTTATTATTATTATTATTATTATTATTATTATTATTTTTCTGCCGTAAAACTGATCGTGCAGAAAAAACCGTAAGTCGTAGAGACTTCAAATTTGGCCAGATGGTAGAGCTCAATTTGGGGAGAACCTATCAAAGTATCAGCCCAATCGGCCCATAGGTGGCGCTACAGCGCAAAAAACTAATTTTTTTGACATTTTTGGCCGTAGCTCGTACAATCTTTGTCGTAGACTCAAAATTTTAACATCGTTGCGATCCTTGGGTCAATACGCACAAAAGTGCACTGGCGCAGATTTTTCGTACGACGTACCGTTTTTCCGCAAAATGGCGTTATATCTCAAACCTACTCTTGCGAACTAGTCCTAGGTTTTTTGCCCTATTGGAACCAAACCAGTGCTGAAATATTCTCTAGACATTGAATATCAATAATTATCAAAAAAAAGTTGAAATTTCGATTTTCGCGCAAAATAGCGCGAAAAAAACGTGTTATGCTAACGTTAGCCAAATGCTAATTGAGGCTATAACTCTTGAACGGAATGAGATATTTTCGCCAAACTCGGTACGCATATGTAAAAGCTCGATTTTGGGGTAAATAAAAAAAATTGCAGCGTTCGGCCGCTTGGTGGCGCTATAATAACGAAAAAACATAAAAACGGCTATAACTACAATACCGTTTGTCCGATTGACTTGAAAATTGGTGTGCAGCGTCTTTGTCCAAAGTGCCAAGACGATCTATGACGTCATTCGCGTAGCTTAAAAAACATGACCGCCATCGACCAATCAACTTTGAGCACCCATTAGACGAGGTTAACGGAGGCCGATCGAAACGAAACTCACTGGGCATGTTCGACTCATGGTCCTAGAGGTCTGTAAGAATTTTGAAGGAAATCGGCCACTAGTTGGCGCTAACGAGTTTTATGGCTCTGTAATCACGTGGTGTTTCACATATCTACACAATATGCATATCATTTGATAGATCTCCTCATGATGCACAACTTTGCCTCAAGAACCATTGCTGTCAATGAAATCGTTCATTAATTATTCACAATTATGTGAAAAACCTACTTTTGCGAACTAGTCCTAGGTTTTTTGCTCAATCTCGATCAAACCACCGCAGTAATATTCTCTGGACTCTCTAGATCAATAATTATCAAAAAACTGTTGAACCTTTTGGATTTGGACAGCTTTAACACAGTCATTGAAAATGTTGTTGTTTACCTAGTGTACCCAAAAGTCTGTAAATCCTAAATGACAACTCAAAACATCATGAAATTATGCAAGGTCATGCGTCATATGATTCCAAACAAGCTTGCAAAATTTTGTGCAGATCGGGCAAAAATTGGTGCTATAACAGTTATAAAGGTTAAAACCAGTACATTTCAATGATAAAGTCCCTGTAATTGCCATTACAACCAGTACATGGCAGCAGAGGACCACTCATTGGCTCTTATCTGACACAATCCATTCAGTTCATGGAGCTCTCTTCTAACGAGCTGATGAACAGGTGTGGCCAATAAGGTATGTCTTTCTTATGTAGTGCACTCCAGTCAGTTCATGGAGCTCTCATTTAACGAGCTGGTGATCAGAATCAGGTGTGATCAATCAGTAAGGCAGCACAGAGCCATGAAACATTCTCTATTCTCCAACTAGCCCTAGCTTTTAAACTCAAAATGAAATAAAATAATCAGTGCAGTACAATCCTCTAGACTCTCCATGTTGATAATTCTCAAATAAAACGCTAAATATTTGCATTTGGACAGCTATGACAGGGTCATTTAAAGATGTGGTCTTTATATAGTATACCCAAAAGCCTATAAATCTTAAAAGAAAACCCAAAACTGTGTAAACTGATACATGATTTAATTCTAAACAATCATACAACATTTTATAGAGATTGGGGAAAAAATGGCACTATAATAGTTAGAAACTTTAACAACTATTATGCACATGGTAAGGTCTCTGCAGTGATTAATTATAACCACTAGATGGCACTACAAGACAACTAATGGGCTTATTAAAATCACTGATATAGTATTTTTCAGTCCTTTCTTCTTCAAGATTGGCATTTAGACATGATAAATTCATTATCATTGCATGTATGATCATATTTTAAATGTTTACCACTGTATTCATACAGACATATCAGTTTTTTACAATTATGCCAATTATGGTTTGATGTTATAAAACTGAAAATTTCATTTAAACTCCATTTAAAATCTAAAAGAGAAGACTTGCAATAAGAGTTTTGTTGTTGTTTCAGAAATCTAAATGTGCAACAAAATGTGTCTGTCTCTAATCATCTTTAATGAGCTTTAATATAAGTTTAACCATTTAATTTCTGTGTATGTGTGTGTTTGTGAGTGTGTTCTCCATTGTGGATGTGTTTTGGTGTTAGTCATACATTTTGGTTTGGACTACACACTAAAACCATAAAATCTTAAAAGTCTTTATATGCTTGAACCCCGATAATTGTCGCTTGCGGCTATATTATCTATTTGTAATTGTTAGGATAATTTTTTTTTTCCCCTAAAACTGAATGGGCAGCCCAAACCGTAAGGCCTAGAGACTTGAAACTTGGCCAGAAGGTAGAGCTCCCTGTGGGGACGCTGTGACAAAGTCTCGCCCAAATCAGCCTAAAGGTGGCGCTACAGCGCAAAAAACAAAATTTTTTGACATTTTTGGCCCTAGCTCGTACATTTTTTGTCGTAGACTCAAAAACTTTACATCGTTGCAATCCTTGGGTCAATACGCACAAAAGTGTATTGCGACGGATTTTCTCTATGATGTACCGTTTTTTCCGCAAAATGGCGTTATGTCCGAAACCTACTTTTGCGAACTAGTCCTAGGTTTTTCGATGAATCAGAACCAAACCACTGCTGAAATATTCTCTGGACAGTGAATATCAATAATTATCAAAAAAAAGTTGAAATTTTGACTCACGGTCGAATAGGAATGCCAAAACGTTCTATGCTAACGTTAGCAAATTCTTACATTTGGCTATAACTTTTGAATGGAATGAGATATCTTCACCAAACTCGGTACACATGTGTATAAGCTCAATCTTTGGTCAAATAAAAAAAATTGCACAGCTCTGCCACTTGGTGGCGCTATAAGCCTGAAAAAACATGAAAATGACTATAACTATGCAATCATTAGTCCAATCGACTTGAAAATTGATATGCAGTGTCTTTGTCCAATGTGCCATAAGGGTCTAGAAGGACATTGGCGTATCTCAAAAAACATGGCCGCCATTGGCCAATGAAGTTTGAGCACCTATTAGACAAGGTTAACGAAGGTCAATCGGAATGAAACTCACTGGGCATGTTCGACTCATGACCCTAAAGGTCTGTAAGAATTTTGAAAGAAATCGGCCACTAGTTGGCGCTAACGAGTTTTATGCCTCTGTAATCACGTGGTGTTTCACACATCCACACAATATGCATATCATTTGATAGAGCTCCTCATGATGAACAACTTTGCCTCAAGAACCATTGCTGTCAATCAAATCGCTCATTAAATATTCACAAATATGTGAAAAACCTACTTTTGCGAACTAGTCCTAGGTTTTTCGCTCAATCTCGATCAAACCACTGCAGTAATATTCTCTGGACTCTCTAGATCAATAATTATCAAAAAAATGTTGAATTTTGTCCTTTGGTTAGCTATAACTGGGTTAATTTGCAAAAGGGGTGTGGCCACATATACCCAAAAGCCTATAAAACCAAAACGAAAACTCAAAACTTTACAAAAATTGGTGAAAACATGTGTCAGATGATTCTTAACAAGCATGCAAAGTTTCATGGAGATCGGAGCATAGGTGGCGCTATAACAGCTAAAAAGGCTTCAAAAACAAAATTTCTATGGTAAGTGGCCTCAAATTGTTAAAAAATGCTCATCTATTCACACAAACACTAGATCTTACACTTACATCTGTATGATATATCCCCTCATTCTGAACAACTTTGCATACCACCTCAAAGGCCTTGCACGCTCGAACCCCGGTAATTGCTGCTTGCAGCTATATTTTTTATTATTATTATTATTCTTCCCTAGAACTGATCGTGCAGCCCAAACCGTAAGGCCTAGAGAGCTGAAACTTGGTCAGAAGGTAGTAGTCCCCCTCGCTACTCAGGCGCAAAGAACCGACCCAATCGGCCTAACGGGGGCGCTACAGCGCAAAAAACTAACTTTTTTCGCATTTTTGGCCGTAGCTCGTACATTTTTTGTCGTAGACTCAAAAACTTTACACCGTTGCAGTCCTTGGGCGCAGATTTTTCGTACGAAGCCCGGTTTTTCCGCAAAATGGTGTTATGTCCGAAACCTACTTTTGCGAACTAGTCCTAGGTTTTTCGCCCGATCGGAACCAAACCAGTGCAGAAATGTTCTCTGGACAGTGAATATCAATAATTATCAAAAAAAAGTTGAAATTTTGACTCACGGTCGAATAGGAATGCCAAAACGTTCTATGCTAACTTTAGCAAATTCTTACATTTTGCTATAACTTTTGAATGGAATGAGATATCTTCACCAAACTCGGTACACATGTGTATAAGCTCAATCTTTGGTCAAATAACAAAAATTGCATAGTTCTGCCACTTGGTGGCGCTATAAGCCTGAAAAAACATGAAAATGACTATAACTATGCAATAGTTGGTCCGATCGACCTGAAAATTGGTATGCAGTATCTCTGTCCAATGTGCCATAAGGGTCTATGAGGACATTGGCGTATCTCAAAAAACATGGCCGCCATCGGCCAACGAAGTTTGAGCACCCATTAGACAAGGTTAACGGAGGTCGATCGGAACGAAACTCACTGGGCATATTCGACTCATGGCCCTAAAGGTCTGTAAGAATTTTGAAAGAAATCGGCCACTAGTTGGCGCTAACGAGTTTTTTGCCTCTCTAACGTGCCTCACTCACGTGGTGTTTCACACATCCTCACAATATGCATATCATTTGATAGATCTCCACATGCTGAGCAACTTTGCCTGAAGAACCATTGCTGTCAATCAAATCATTCATTAATTATTCACAAATATGTGAAAAACCTACTTTTGCGAACTAGTCCTAGGTTTTTCGCTCAATCTCGATCAAACCACTGCAGCGCAGTTCTTCAGACTCTCTAGATCAATAATTATCAAAAAAATGTGGAATTTTGTCTTTCGGGTAGCTATAACGTGGTAATTTAGAAAAGGGGCGTGGCCACATATACCCAAAAGCCTATCAAACCTAAACAAAAACTCAAAACTTTACAAAAGTTGCACAAAACATGTGTCAGATGACTCTTAACAAGCATGTAAAATTTCATGGAGATCGGACCATAGGTGGCGCTATGAGAGTTAAAAAGGCTTCAACAACACGAAATTTCAAAAGTAAATTGCCTTAAATTGCTATAACATGCTCATATAATCACAGAAACACTAGAACTTCATACCATATGATAGATCTCCTCATGGTGAGCAACTTAGCCTCAAGAACCTTTGCTGTCAATCAAGTCGTTTATTACATATTCACAAATATGTGAAAAACCTACTTTTGCAAACTAGTCCTAGGTTATTCACTCAATCTCGATCAAACCACTGCAGCACAGTTCTCCAGACTCCCTAGATCAATAATTATCAAAAAAAAGTTAAACTTTTGACTCACAGTCGCAAAGGGGCGCCAAAACGTTCAAAAGAGGCGGGGCCACTTTCAGTAAAATGGCTATAACTTTGGAACAGAATGACATATCATCACCAAACTCAGAACACATATGTAAAAGCCCAGCCTTTGGTCAAATCCAAAAAATTGCGAAGCTTGACCACTTGGTGGCGCTGTAATAGATAAAAAACATAAAAATGGCTATAACTTCGCAACCGTCGGTCCTATCAACTTGAAAATCGGTATGCAGTGTCTCTGTCCAATGTGCCATAAGGGCCTATGAGGACATTGGTGTATCTCAAAAAACATGGCCGCCATCGGTCAATGAATTTTAAGCACCTATTGGACAAGGTTAATGGAGGCCAAAACTCACTGGGCATGTTCGACTCATGGCCCTAAAGGTCTGTAAGAATTTTGAAACAAATCGACCACTAGTTGGCGCTAACGAGTTTTATGGCTGTGTAATCACGTGGTGTTTCACACATCCACACAATATGCATATCATTTGATAGATCTCCTCGTGATGAACAACTTTGCCTCAAGAACCATTGCTGTCAATCAAATCGTTCATTAAATATTCACAAATATGTGAAAAACCTACTTTTGCGAACTAGTCCTAGGTTTTTCGCTCAATCTCGATCAAACCAATGCAGTAACATTCTCTGGAGTCTCTAGATCAATAATTATCAAAAAAATGTGGAATTTTGTCCTTTGGTTAGCTATAACCGGGTTAATTTACAAAAGGGGTGTGGCCACATATACCCAAAACCCTATAAAACCAAAACGAAAACTCAAAACTTTACAAAAATTGGTGAAAACATGTGTCAGATGATTCTTAACAAACATGCAAAGTTTCATGGAGATCGGAGCATAGGTGGCGCTTTAACAGTTAAAAAGGCTTCAAAAACACAAGCTGTGTATGGTAAATGGCTTGAAATGGCTAAATAAATGCTCATATATTCACACAAACACTAGATCTTCATATCATTTGATAGATCTCCTAATGATGAACAACTTTGACTCTTGGACCATTAATGTCAATCCAACTGTTCTTTAAATATTTCATATTATTTAAAAAACCTACTTTTGTGAACTAGTTCTAGGTGTTTAACTCAAAATCAATAAAACCACTGCAGTAAAATTGCCTGGACTCTCTAGATAAACATTTATCAAAAAAAAAAAAAGTTAAACATTTGCATTTAGATTTAGCCATTTAGCCATTTAGTAGGGGTGTGACGAGACACTAATCCCATGAGACGAGACGAGACATGAGATTGGGTTCACGAGAACGAGACGAAACGAGATTTTTAAACTTTTCTTAAGAAATCCTCAATGATGAAATATATAGGGAAAATAGTCTTTTATTCAACTGAAAAACACAAAATGCAAAAAAATTAAGGTGCATTTTGAACTTTATGAAATTAAACTTCATTTTTAATGAATAATATGCAGTAATAAACAACATTTAAACAAGAGCTTCATGATTCTGGATAAATTGAGAATCCTAGTTGTTTTTTATAAATTGGAGATTATGATTCTCTCACGATTCTGGAGAAAAAAAGATTAGAAAAGTAAACAAAATAACAATTTACTAGTGGTTCTGACAAACTGTTCATTGCTTAAGTCTTTTAAAAACATATATTCATTTAAACAAAATAAAAAAAAAAACATTCAATAAAGGAGACAGTGTCTCACTTCATTAAGACTTGTTTGACTATTGAAATCTCCTGAATGAATTATTCAATGACATACTTTTTTTTTAAACGGGCAGTTGTTGCCACCTCCTGGCGGAAGAGGATAAGCGTTACAATAGATACACGTGTTAAAATACTTTCGTTTAGATCGCTACTGTAGACAATAAGTGTTTATACCCAAACTATAAACTTTTATCCCAGTACTTCTATTATTTAAATATCTGTAACACAGAAATAATGATTATAATGTGGTTGAAAAGACTGTTTGTGTTGTTCTTTCTGCTTTCACATTTACTCCGACCTTCTAATTCATTAATATGGGCAGCGACAAAACGTGCTTCTCACGCTCCACTGACACTGGCGATGTGAAACAGTCCTAATAGACGTAGATAACTCGTTGTAATTTAGGAATAAGATCGCGTGGGTGTTTGAATCGAGATCTCCATATTTTAAGGATTAATAGTGCAGCTCTAATGTAAACATGGCAAAATGTTGTGGGAGGATACTGTCACGAGATCTCGCGAAATCCGACTGGTCTCGTCACATCCCTACCATTTAGATAGCCACTTAATAATAAGATCATGATCTACTGTACCCAAAAATCTATAAATCCTAAAAGAAAACAAAATTTCACAAACCTAAGTGAAATCATTATCATATGATTCTAAACAAGCATACAATTTTATCAACATAAGGCAAAAAAGGCAATGTTACAGTTATAAACATAAAACAAGGCATCCTTTTTTAAAACGCCATGAAATTGCAATTTTAACCACTAGATGGCAGTAGAAGACCACTAATGCATCATTAAACAGACTACAACAGTGCATTTCATGGCTTGTTTTCAATTAATTTCAATTTATGCATAAACTAAATCACTGTTACAACATTTCAAATCACATTTAGTCAAAGTTTAACACTTAAATTATACAGATATATCATATTTGACAATAATACAAGATTATGATTACAGTGAAACCTGAAAATGATATATAAAATCTTAAAAAGACAAGACTTGAACTAAACATTTTGTCAGCTACCATTTATTACACAAATCTCTTATGTGCAATAAAATGTGTGTGTGTGTGTGTGTAGTAATGCTTAATGAACATTAATATAACAGTTTAACTATTTAAATTCTGTGTTTGTGTGTTTGTGAGTGTATTCTCCATCATGGATGTGTTTTAGTGTGTGTTTAGCCATATATTTTGCGTTGGACTACATCTTAAATCCTCACAACCTCAAAGGCCTTAACAATGCTCGAACCCCGGTAATTGCTGCTTGCAGCTATATTTATTATTGGGTTTATTTGTAATTCACAGTATTTGTTGTAGCTCAACACACACATTTGCGGAAGTGGTTTAATTCTCTGAGGGTGGGTTTGATTTGTACCAGCTGATGAGAAACTCGTACCATAATCTGACATCTGTGTAGAGCTGGACACTGTAGAGGTCAAACTAGAGGTCACAGGTGCAGTAGTTGTTTCTGAAATAAAACACAAGCACAGAATCACCTGCTTTCTCTCTTAATATAATGTAATGCATTAGATGCACAAGATAATTAATCATTTTGAAGAACTACGCGGCCAGTAAAGAGATAATTTGTCTAAATCTTAGCAACCCTGTCAAGGAAACAGTCAGATCACATTTCAGTTCAAAACTGTAATTAGTAAGTAATATTTTTCATAATGTTTCATTATATGTTTTAGGGGCATTAAACCATTTTGAATTGTAATATTGACCCCCACATCTCATTTTTGGCTTATGAGGAAAATGGGGAAAATAAATAAATAAATAAATAAGTAGGGGAAAAAATATGTCCGAATAGGAAAACAAAGAAACAAAAATCCATATTAATAAAACCCGTATTAATAATATAATATATAAAATGTACAATATTATATAATGTACATAAGTTTGTTTTTTTTGCTTTGATCATGTTTGTTTGTATGTTTATAATTTAGTGCCACACCAGCTACTGCTGAAAAACAAGTGAAAAAAACAAAACAAAAAAAAAAAATAGAAAAGGTAAATAAATAAACTATATATAAACAACAAATAAAGGTTTTTAAAGTTTATTTTAAAGTTTTATTTTTCATTAAAAAGTCTGTTCTAACTTCATTCAGAAACCTTTATAAAGAGTCCTAGAGCAGTTAAAACCATCACAATCCATCAAAATATGCTTCAGAGATACTGCAGTCTGGTATAATGGGATTTGGGGGTAAAACATGATTTTGACGTGTTCTTGACAGGTTTTGTGAAATTCCACATCACTCTTGTCACTGTTGCTATTGTTTAGCAGATATGTGGGCATTAATGTATTAAAATCTCACCAGGACAGGGTTTGACTGTAATGGTTTTCTCTGCATGACTGATGTGGTTCTTCACGCTGCAGCTGATGTTTCCAATAGCTGATGTTTCATTTAGCTGAATGGTAGTGTTTCTAACCATTGGTCCTTGTTCTAATATTATTCCATTCAGAGTCCAGTTGTAGGTGATCTGATCACCCTCAGATGAGCAGGACACTGAAGTCTGATTGGAGGAGCAGCTGATTGACACTTCCACTGAGCCAATAGTAGCTGGAGGGAGGGACACATGACAGACTCTTTTTGACTCATAATGTCAATGAGTCAATCTCAAGACATTTCTAAACAAAATTTATATCTGAAATAATAGCTAGACTGAATTAAACATGCAGCATAGTTTAGTCATGTGACAAAAATGCAGCAAATTATGGTTTGAAATGCTTTCACTAGGGATGCACCTAAATTTTGGCAACCGAAACTTAAATGGTACGGTGTGTTGCACCGTTCAGCACGCAGGTTTCACTGTCCCGCTCTAGCGTGTGAAGCTCCGCTCTGCTCAATATTCTGCTCTATGAACGTATGTTCCTTCCACTCATGCACCACTTACGCTCACTGGAAAAGCAAAGTCTGCTCAAATAATGTAATAATGTCATATCCACCTTTTTCTTTAACATGGAAGTAAGCCTATGGGTGAGACTTCCGGTTCATTATCTGCTTTTAGGAAATAATGAGAAGAATGACATCGTGCAGTAAACGGCTAAACTGTTTGTACTACAAACCAGTGTGCTTATAATTAAGACAATATTATTAAAATAATATGGTGAGACATACTAATTTGCAATATCATGCAGCAAAACAAGCCGTTTTGTTCAGCTGAAAATAGCTGGACGCGGATGAGACCGAAAGCCACAGCCATAAAATTTACAAATGGCTGCGCTCGCTCTTACAAGATTAATAAGGTAGATACTTTCCTGTTTGCAATAGCACTACTGAGCTGTAACATGGCAATGTTGGTAAAATGATGTTACCCTCTTATCCACTGATCTGCTCCCCGCTACACTCTGCTCACATGCTCCGATAATAATAGCTTTGTAGGACTATACATTATTTACATATTCAGTTGCATAGAACTGAATAAAATTAATATATTGATTTTAATTTTAATGTTTTCAGTCCAATTTTATTATGTTTCTTTCAATGAAAGTGTGGTTATTTTATCAGTGTGTGGTTTTTAAATTCAGTAGCATTAAAATTGAGTTAAATCAAAAAGTTTTACAAAATGACTTAAAAATTAAAAAAAAATAAAAAAATAAAAAATATATATTACAAAGCATTTTCGGTTTGGAAAAACAAAAGTGTTGCGTTTATAATTTTGGTCAGTGTATATATAAATAATATATACATATACACATACACACATACATACATATGCAATATATGCTGCAATATAAGCCTTCATAGAGATTCAACTGAATTATTTGCATGAGAGTGAGATCTTTGGAGAACATGAGATTGGAATGAGTCTGATGAAAGAGTTTCTGTACCTTCAACAATCACTTGAAGATCTTTAGATGTTTCTGCACCGTCTGAGTGACTGAGTCTTAATCTGTAATTTCCTGAATCTGCTCTGATCACATGCTTTATTACCAGAGTCCCATTAATGACTGACTCTTCAGGTCTGTTATTATAAAGATCACATTCCAGCATCTTTACCCTGCCATTCTTTACTCTACAAACTGGATCATCTTGTGTGTTGTATATTCTCTTTATTATCTGTAGGTCATATTCACTAGTGTCCACCATCAGCAGATTGAGTTTGTGTCCCAGAGCTGCGTAACAGGGATCAGACTGATCAAAACTGCAGTTTAACTCAAAACCTGAAGAACAAAACACACAATGATATGCAATCAAAATCTACAGACATCATGAATTAAAATTAGACACAAATTACACAAACATTCACAGAAAAAGTTCAGAAGAAACGTATCAGACTGATGTGGTAAAGCTCATCTTCTGTCATTTGTGTCTCCTCCTGACTTACTACTGATATTAACAATTAAATCACTTGTCAGATTTGATTTGGATTAATGAACAACTGTTAAAATACAACATTTAAGAATTAAACAGTGGAATAGCAGCTAGTCTGTGTGCTCTCAGTCATCCTAATGTTAATTTTATTTTAATTATCTATCATGCTTTCACTGTCCACAAAGTTTTTTCTAAACACTTTACTGTTATTAACATGCCATATTCTGATAATGCATAAACTGTATTTGTCCTGCACTTTCTGTTCAAACCCATTTACTCTGTGACATTTCTGTCTCTATTAATAATGTCTTCTTTCTGACAGTGACATCATATTTAATGAAAAGACATCATATGATGAAACTCGTATTTTAAAAATGAAAAATAAAATACATATTTTTTTATTTATATAAATTTAATTCAGTATTTACAAAATGCTTAAACTTTCTTAGCACAAGGGACACAAGGAAACACCCACATTCTCTCACAATTTGTAATACTCCACTAATATAAACTGTTAAGAAATCAGAAAACACTACGACTAGACTACTGCAAACTCTTAATGTAATACTACAACTTAAATAAAAACTACAGATGTTTTTGTTTCAGAGATTCATGTGATTGATCAGCATCATAAGATGAGTTTGATGTGAAAGTGACTCACATGCAGTAGTTTGCAGCAGCAGCATCAGTCCAAAGATGAGCATCATTTCTCTAAAATCCAGTTTCCAGAAGAGCCCAATCCCAGCAGAAGAGTGTGATGCTGCTTCAGATTGTCTGGACTTTTGTCTGTTTGTGTTCTGGCTCTCATGAAGCGTCTTCACAGCGAGACTCACACTGGACTGACACACGAGGAAACATCTGACCGCTTCACTGAGGAAAGAGGAAGTTTCCTTATATGGGGGAAGACACATGCTGTTAGTTTGCATTGCAGTTCATCTAAAATAAGTGAGACTGAAAGAAAGAAAATATAATTTTCAGACAAAAAATCTTGTTTTAGAAGCAACAAGTGGAAATGCTGTAAAATGATCAATTTTGCAAAATATTTTACAAATTCTCCTTTAAGTCAAATTAAATATTATCTTTACTACTGATGAAATGCTTTAGACCAGGGTTCCTTAAGTCTTGCTCCAGAGGGACAATGTATTGCAGCATTTAGCTCCAACCCTTGATTGTGATTTTCTAATGATCCTGAAGACATCATTAACATGCTCAGGTGTGTTTGATTAGGGTTAGAGCTAAACTCTGCAGGATAGTGGATCTCGTGGGCCAGATTTAGTGACAGTTTTATTGAGAGTAAACCAGAATCAGGTCTACATGTGGTTGTTACAGCAGGTTGTTTGTAATATCTTCCTCTGAGTGTGTGATGATGTTTATATTGTTTGACTTGCATCCAGTCAGTTCACATGTGAAGGAAGAGAATATTCTGATCTTCAGCCCATCTGGACTTGATCTTCTGTTTATGGAGCTGAGACTCTTGGGACTTTTTTGTCTCTGCTCATGGATTAAAATGAATTTAATTTTATTTTATTTACTTGAACTTAATTTATAATTAAAGCTAAATTATGGATGCCTTTTGGTTAAAATTAATAAATTATTCATGAATCAAAACATTAACAGATTACCTTGAAACGCCATGTTTATGCTTGCTTTTTAATGGTGGACAAAACACCCTTTTTTTGTTATGAGCGACATCTGCAGGAGGAAACAAGAGTTACAGCTGAACCCATTTATTAAAATGAGTTTGATTTCTACCTGGGTTTACTGTTGTTTTTTTTAGGGGTTCGAGCACGCAGTGCTGAAACCCTATTGTTATTGTAAGGATCTTTTTTATTATTATCATTATTTTTCTCAGATAAAACTGATTATGCAGACCAAACCGTAAGGCCTAGAGAGCTGAAACTTGGTCAGAAGGTAGAGCTCCCCGATGAACGAATCTGACAAAGTCTCGCTGCAATCGGCCTAAAGGTGGCGCTACAGCGCAAAAAAACTTTTTTGACATTTTTGGCTGTAGCTCGTACAATTTTTATCGTAGACTCAAAAACCTTACATCGTTGTGATCCTTGGGTCAAGACAAACAAAAGTGCACGGGAGCAGATTTTTCGTACGAAGTCCGGTTTTTCCGCAAAATTGAGTTATGTCCAAAATCTACTTTGGCAAACTAGTCCTAGGTTTTTCGCCCGATCGGAACCAAACCACTGCAGAAATGATACTTGGTACACATATGTATGAGCTCAATCTTTAGTCAAATAAAAAAAAATTGCACAGCTCTGCCACTTGGTGGCGCTATAAGCCTGAAAAAAATTAATAACGACTAAAACTACGCAACCGTTGGTCCGAACGACCTGAAGATTGGTATGCAGTGTCTTTGTCCAATGTACCATAAGGGTCTATGAGGACATTCACGTATCTCAAAAAACATGGCCGCCATTGGCCGAGGAATTTGGAGCACCTATTAGACAAGGTTAACGGAGGCCGATCGGAACAAAACTCACTGGGCATGTTCGACTTGTGGTCCTACAGGCCTGTAAGAATTTTGAAACAAATCGGTCACTAGTTGGCGCTAATGAGTTTTATGGCTCTGTAATCATGTGGTGTTTCACACATCCACACAATATGCATATCATGTGATAGATTTCCTCATGATGAACAACTTTGCCTCAAGAACCATTGCTGTCAATTAAATCGTTCATTAAATATTCACAAATATGTGAAAAACCTACTTTTGCGAACTAGTCCTAAGTTTTTCACTCAATCTCAATCAAACCACTGCAGTGCAGTTCTCCAGACTCTCTAAATCAGTAATTAGCAAAAAAAATGTTAAATTTTGCCCTTCGGTTAGCTATAACAGGATAATTTAGAAAAGGGGCGTGACCAAAATCACCCAAAAGCCTAAAAAACCTAAACAAAAACTTAAAACTTTACGAAAATTGGTGAGAACATGTGTCAGATGACTCTTAACAGGCATGCAAAGTTTCATGAAGATCGGACCATAGGTGGCGCTATAACAGTTAAAAAGGCTTCATAAACACAGGATTTCTATAGTAAATGGTCTCAAATTGCTAAAAAAATTTCTAATGAATTAAATGTTTCTCAATATTCTATGATGACACAAATATCTTGTGAAGAAAAATGCATAAATGTGGTTAAACTTATTACAGTCAGAAAACACCAGATGCTGCAAAACTGAGAACAGATAAAACATCTAAACAGGCGCTGTAAATGAAGAGAAATCAACCAAACACAATAAAGTAAAAGATAAAAAGCAGAAATATGAAATAAACACACAGAATGACTTCACAATCTGACAGATCTGAATCAGAGAAATAAAAGAATTTGATCACTGATGAACAGAAAGAGGTTTCATGTAATGAAATAAAAAAAGTTCATTCAAAGCATAAAGACAAATTAATAAAATAAGCAATAAAAATGTCCAGAAAATAATCTTCATAAAAACTTGAAAAGTAAAACTAGAAAATCTGGTTTAATTCATATCTCCTGGTTTTAATTCATCTCTTGGTTTAATATTATAAGATCTGCTGTCGACAGGTGAAAACTGGATTGATGTGGGAATCAGTGACATTCTGAAGTGATTTCTCATAGATGTGATGATCTGCTGCTGCTCTCATGAATCTTCTGCTGTGTGTTCATGTCATTCTCTAAATCTTCTCATTCACACTTTCTGATCTTCATGTTTCTTTCCTAAAAGCATCACATCATCATCATCATTTTTATACTATTAATATTTGCATGTCAAATCCATAATGATGATCATAAATGTCTCTGACCTGACGTGTGTCTCATGTAGATGTGAAAACCTCCTAATAGACCCAACAGAACCATCAGCTGAAAACACCAGACCAGCACAAACACTGAACACATGAACAACAAAAAACAGACAGAAATCAAAACCCATTCTTTATGTTTCCAGTAGTTTGTTTGTTAAACTTGTACCATATTCTGATGAACTCACACATCTGTGAAGGAAATACTTCAGGGCTCTGGGTGAGGGTTTGATTTGTACCAGCTGATGAGAAACTCGTACCATAATCTGACGTCTGTGTAGAGCTGGACAGTGTAGAGGTCAAACTAGAGGTCACAGGTGCAGTAGTTGGTTCTGAAATAAAACAAGCACAGAATCACCTGCTTTCTCTCTTAATATGAAGAAGTGCAAAGATAATTAGTCATTTTGAAGAACTAAGTGGGCAGTAAAGTGATAATTAGCAACCTTATCAAGGAAACATCCAGATCACATTTCAGTTCATAACTGTAATTAGTAAGTAATATTTTTCATAATGTTTCATTGTATGTTTCTGACTTATGAGAATCATCATATCATCATAAAATGTATGTGAGAAAAATTGATCATATAAATGATTTTGGGGCAACATGTTTGTTTGTTTGTTTATAATTTAGCGCCATGCCAGCTACACTGTAAAAAACAATTTGTTGAGTCAACTTAAAATAATTTGTAACCTGGCTGCCTTAAAATTTTAAGTTCAGTCAACTCTAAAAAAGTTTATTCAAATTGAAATGTTAAAATATACTAAGTGACAGCTTAGATATTTGAGTTGAATCAATTTAAAATTTTAAGGCAGCTGGGTTACTTACCCATCTGTTTAACAAACACAAATATCTAAGTTGTTACGTAGTAGAACTTAACATCTCAAGTTGAATACACTTATTTTAGTTGACTGAACTTAAAATTTTAAGGGAGCAGGGGAACAAATTATTTTAAGCTGACTCAACAAATTGTGTTTTTTATTTTTTACAGTGTACTGTTAAGAAACAAGTGAAAAAATGGAAAAAGTAAATAAATTGTATAAGAAACTGCAAAAAAAAAACAAAAAGGTTTTTTATATTTCTGTTCTCACTTCATTCAAAATTCTTTATAAAGATTCCTAGAGAAGTTAAAACCATCACAATCCATCAAAATACCCTTCAGAGATACTGCAGTCTGGTATAATGGGATTTGGGGGTAAAAGTGATTTTGACGTGTTCTTGACAGGTTTTGAGAGATTCTACATCACTCTTGTTGCTGATGTTATTGTTTAGCAAATATTGTGGACATTCATGTATTAGAAGCTCACCAGAACAGGGTTCGACACTAATGGTCTTCTCTCCATAACTGACGTTGTTCTTCACGCTGCAGCTGATGTTTCCAATAGCTGATGTTTTATTTAGCTGAATGGTAGTGTTTCTAACCATTGGTCCTTGTTCTAATATTATTCCATTCAAAGTCCAGTTGTAGATGATCTGATCACCTTCAGATGAGCAGGACACTGAAGTCTGATTGGAGGAGCAGCTGACTGACACTTCCACTGAGCCAATAGGAGCTGGAGGGAGGGACACATGATAGTCACATGAATCTTTCTCAACTCATTATGAGTTAATATCAAGACATTTCTAAACAAAATTTTTATGTGATTGCTGTCAGTCATGTGACAACAATTGTAGCAAATTACTGTTTGGAATGCTTTCACATATTATTTTGTAAGCAGTATGCTAGTATTGAAAACAGTTTTAGTCATGGTATATACAGGATTTTAAAGTTCAAATGTAAGATGTTTTAAGATCTTTTTAAGATCTGCACTGCACAAATAAAATGAATACTATATGAGTGTGGTAGGACAATGTCTATGGTAACACATTAAACTGTAAAATAGTTAAAAAGCTAAAGTTAAAAAAAAAAGATTTATAAAATGATAAACTTCACATTTCAGCCTCTAAACCATTTGTAAGAAAAGGGGTAATTCAAAAGTATCAATTATTATACTAATTTAAACAATTATTTTCAATCAAATATTATATTAATTAAATAACTTATAGATATATTTTACTGTCTTGATGGTTTGGACTACTATAATGCATTATTTTCTTGTCAATCCACCAGTTCACATTTACAATTCTGCGTGTTTGCAGCATAAACACAGTGGTCTGAACATAAACTGCAGACGGGCTGAATGAAAATGGAAACTCATTCTCTGCCAGCAGGTGACGCTTACAGAACGGCAGAAATACAGCCTAGTAATGGCAGTACACAAGGCAGCACAGCACCTGACTTTGAAACATGCAGCACTCAAATGTATTCAGTGAAATCATAGCCTTATAAAATGTAATCGTCACATTCAGCCATTTCACAATTCTTGGCATTAAATTTGAAACAACTAAAAATTCTTAAGACTTTTTAAGGACCCACGGAAACCCTGTTTAGTACATGGAAAGTGCAGATGAATTTGACCAAATTCGTCCAGACATTGAATAATGAGCTGCAATAAAAACCTTCACAGAGATTCAGCTGATTCATTTGCATGAGAGTAAGATCTCTGGAGAACATGAGATTGGAATGAGTCTGATGAGAGAGTTTCTGTACCTTCAACAATCACTTGAAGATCTCTAAATGATTCTGCACCATCTGAGTGACTGAGTCTTAATCTGTAATTTCCTGAATCTGCTCTGATCACATGGTTTATTATCAGAGTCCCATTAATGACTGTCACTTCAGCTCTGTTTTTATAAAGATCACATTCCTTCATCTTCATCCTGCCATTCTTTACTCTACAAACTGGATCATCTTGTGTGTTGTATATTCTCTTTATTATCTGTAGGTCATATTCACTAGTGTCCACCATCAGCAGTTTGAGTTTGTGTCCCAGAGCTGCGTAACAGGGATCAGACTGATCAAAACTGCAGTTTAACTCAAAACCTGAAGAACAAAACACACAATGATATGCAATCAAAATCTACAGACATCATGAATTAAAATCAGACACAAATTACACACATTCACAGAAAAAGTTCTAAGTTTCTTCTGTCATTTGTGTCTCCTCCTGACTTACTACTGATATTAACAATTATATCACTTGTCAGATTTGATTTGGATTAATGAACAACTGTTAAAATACAACATTTAAGAATTAAACATTGGAATAGCAGCTAGTCTGTGTGCTCTCACTCATCCTAATGTTAATTTTATTTTAATTATCTATCATGCTTTTACTGTCCACAAAGTTTTTTCTAAAACACTTTACGGTTATTAATATGCCATATTCTGATAATAAATCAACTGTATTTGTCCTGCACTTTCTGTTCAAACCCATTTACTCTGTGACATTTCTCTCTCTGTTAATAATGTCTTCTTTCTGACAGTGACATCATATTTAATGCAAAGACATCATATGATGAAACTTGTATTTTAAAAATGAAAAATAAAATACTCATTCTTTATTTATATAAATTTAATTCAGTATTTACAAAATGCTAAAACTTTCTTAGCACAAGGGACACAAGGAAACACCCACATTCTCTCACAATTTGTAATACTCCACTAATATAAACTGTTAAGAAATCATAAAACACTACGACTAGACTACTGCAAACTCTTAATGTAATACTACAACTTAAATAAAAACTACAGATGTTTTTGTTTCAGAGATTCATGTGATTGATCAGCATCATAAGATGAGTTTGATGTGAAAGTGACTCACATGCAGTAGTTTGCAGCAGCAGCATCAGACCAAAGATGAGCATCATTTCTATAAAATCCAGTTTCCAGAAGAGCCCAATCCCAGCAGAAGAGTGTGATGCTGCTTCAGATCGTCTGGACTTTGTCTGTTTGTGTTCTGGCTCTCATGAAGCGTCTTCACAGCGAAACTCACACTGGACTGATGCATGAGGAAACATCTGACCGCTTCAGTGAGGAAAGAGGAAGTTTCCTCATATGGGGGAAGACACATGCTGTTAGTTTGCATTACAGTTCATCTATCAGACACATTTTCTAAAAAGTGCCAAAAAAAAAAAAATAATCTTGTTTTAGAAGCAACAACACTGGTCATTTTACAGCAGTGGAAATGCTGTGAAATGACCAATAATGCAAAATACTTTACAAATTCTCCTTTAAGTCAAATTAAATATTATTTACACTTTACTGATGAAATGCTTTAGACCAGGGTTCCTCAAATCTTGCTCTGGAGGGACAATCCATTGAAGCATTTAGTACCAACCCTGATCAAACACACCTACCTGTAATTTTCTAATGATCCTAAAGACATCATTAACATGCTCAGGTGTGATTAGGGTTAGAGCTAAACTCTGCAGGAGAGTGGATCTTGTGTGATTTGAGGATCCCTGCTCTAGACAGTTCTATTGAGAGTAAACCAGAATCAGGTCTACATGTGGTTGTTACAGCAGGTTGTTTGTAATATCTTCCTCTGAGTGTGTGATGATGTTTATATTGTTTGACTCGCATCCAGTCAGTTCACATGTGAAGGAAGAGAATATTCTGAGCTTCAGCCCGTCTGGACTCGATCTTCTGTTTATGGAGCTGAGACTCTTGGGACACGTTGAGTTTGTATCTGTTCATGGATTAAAATGAGTTTAATTTTATTTATTTGAACTTAACTTATAATTAAAGCTAAATTATGGATGCATTTTAGTTAAAATTAATAAATGATTCATTAATCAACAAAACATTACTGGATTACATTAAAACGCCATGTTTATGCTTGCTTTTTAATGGTGGACAAAACACCCTTTTTTTGTTATGAGCGACATCTGCAGGAGGAAACAAGAGTTACAGCTGAACCCATTTACTAAAATGAATTTGATTTCTGCCTGGGTTTACTTTTTTTTTTTTTTTTTTTTTTTTTTTTTTAATGTGGTTTGTTTTTATGTCTGTTTATATTCATTGACATGCTTTGTTAGATAAAATTTTAATTGCCCATATTAAAAAAATTATTGAGCTTGTGACTTTTGACTGCAAATATGGTTTCAATTTTAAAGTATTTTATTTTCATTTATCTCAAAAAAGTTTTAATTAAGCATTAATTCAGCAATAAGCCCATTTACAATTTCTAAAGAATTACATGTTTCTCAATATGATAAAAAGTTCAAAAGAAAGTTATTTGAAATAGAAATCTTTTGTAACTAAATAAATGTCTTTATAGTTGTGTTGGATCAGTTTCATCCTGTCTTTCAAAAGAAAATAAAAAAATATATAATAACAAATCTCACTGATCCCAAACTTTTGAATGGTAGTGTAATGGTAGTGTACACAACTTTCAACTTCTCATTGAAATATGGTATATAAATAATCATAAAATCATTATATTTAAATGTAAATTATATTATAGTCTAAATAGTGTGTTGATATTTAAATAATAAATGAAGAGTTTATTTGCAAAAGCATAAAACCGATTTTTTTTTTTTAAAAATCATGTTTTTTATTATGTTATCATGTTTTTATTGTTTTATTAGTGTTAGTTAGCTGTGTTTTTTTTTCTTTTTTTCTTCATATATTTTGGGGCCATATTTTGAAGTCAGTGGAAGTATAAACTTAAAACAAACAGGAAAAGCATACATTTATTTATTTTAATTGACATTTTGGTGACACAGGAAAATGGCCAATTTCATGCTTGAGAGCCAATAAGAAAGCTTTCATTTAGTTATTGTTCTGTTTCTTTAAAATGTAAACAGGCGTAAATGTCAAAATCATTGTAAATGTCTAAAGATTGAAGTCTGTCACACAAAACACAATCTCACTGATGTAATGCAGTTGTCTTCCATTTTGGTCCAACCATTATTTCCAGTCTGTGGCTTTTGTATGTACAAATGTACAAAAGTTGTCACTGGGGTAGTACCCTTTCAAAAGATACACCTTTGTACCTTATTAACCTCAAAAGGATATGTCAGTACTTAAAGTATACATATTTGCCCCTCGACCACAAAACCATGGGTATATTTGTAGCAATAGTCAAAAATACATTGTATGGGTCAAAATGATCGATTTTTCTTTTATGCCAAAAATCATTAGGATATTAAGTAAAGATCATGTTCCATTTAAATATTTTGTAAATTTCCTACCGTAAATATATCAAAACTTAATTTTTGTTGATTAATATGCATTGTTAAGTACTTAATTTAGACAAATTTAAAGACATTTTCTCAATATTTTAATTTTTTTGCACCCTCAGATTCCAGATTTTCAAATAGTTGTATATTGGCCAAATGTACAAACAATACATCTATGGAAAGCTTATTTATTCAGCTTTCAGATGATGTATAAATCTCAACTGGTTTTGTGGTCCAGGGTCACATATAAGAACCTAAATGGTACATATCAGTACTTTTTGAAAGGGCACCGGCCCAGTGACAGGAAGAATTATTGTACATCCCTTCATACTCTGTCATCATTGATAACACAAATATCTTGTGAAGAAAAATGAACAAATGTGGTTAAACTTAGTAAAAGCCATCTCAAAAACTGCATATTCAAGCAAAATCACAGTCAGAAATCACCAGATGCTGCAAAACTGAGAACAGATAAAACATCTAAACAGGTGCTGTAAATGAAGAGAAATCAACCAAACACAATAAAGTAAAGAGAAAGAGCAGAAATATGAAATAAACACACAGAATGACTTCACAATCTGACAGATCTGAATCAGAGAAATAAAAGAATTTGATCACTGATGAACAGAAGAGGTTTCATGTAAGGAAATAAAAAAATAAATAAAATAAAAAAAATGAAAGCATAAAGACAAATGAATAAGAAAAAAAAACTGGTTTAATTCATATATCCTGGTTTTAATTCATTTCTTGGTTTTAAACAATAAGGTCTGCTGTCGACAGGTGAAATCTGGATTGATGTGAGAATCTGAGAGATTCTGAAGTCATTTCTCATAGATGTGATGATCTGCTGCCGCTCTCATGAATCTTCTGCTGTGTGTTCATGTCGTTCTCTAAATCCTCTTCTTCACACTTTCTGATTTTCCTGTTTCTTTCCTAAAAGTATCACATAATTATCATCATCATCATGCTCGTAAAATTTGTATGTCAAATCCATAATGCATCAGCACAGAATCACCTGCTTTCTCTCTCTAAAACACATCGACACAATTCACTGCTGAAACAAACTCATGACACTTTTCAACAATTAAGAAACCGATTAAGAGAACTGATTCTTTTACATGATTGGTGTCACTGTAGCTTTTATATATACATGGACATTCATGTATTAAAATCTCACCAGGACAGGGTTCGACTCCAATGGTTTTCTGTGCGTGACTGACGTGGTTCTTCACGCTGCAGCTGATGTTTCCAATAGCTGATGTTTCATTTAGCTGAATGGTAGTGTTTCTAACCATTGGTCCTTGTTCTAATATTATTCCATTCAGAGTCCAGTTGTAGGTGATCTGATCACCCTCAGATGAGCAGGACACTGAACTCTGATTGGAGGAGCAGCTGATTGACACTTCCACTGAGCCAATAGGAGCTTGAGGGAGGGACACATGACAGTCACATGAATCTTTTATGTGATTGCTGGACTCATTAAGCATGCAGTGTAGGTCAGTCATGTGACAACAATGTAGCAAATTACTGTTGGAAATGCTTTCACATATTATTTTTAAACAGTATACAGTAAGCAGCATGCTAGTATTGAAAATAGTTTTAGTCATGGTATATGCAGGATTTTAAGGCTTAAATTTAAAACTTACTATGGTAACATATTAAAGTGTAAAGTGTAAAATGGTTAAAAAGCAGAAGTTTAAAAAAACGTTTTAGAAAATGATAAACCTCACTTCAAAAGTATCAATTATTATACTCATTAAAACTATTTTTTTCAATGAAATATCATATTAATTAAATAACATATAAATATATTTTATGGTCTTGATTGTTTGGACTTCTATAATACATTATCAATGCTTGTCAATCCAGCAGTGGTCCGAACAAAAACTGCAGACCGGCTGAATGAAAATACAAATTCATTGTCTGCCAGCAGGTGGCGCTTACGGAACGGCAGAAATACAGCTTTCCCAGTGATGGCAGTACACAAAGCACAGCACCTAATGCAATTCTTGTTTCTCCATCCTCTTGAAATCCTAATTAAGAGTTTTTATGGCATTAAATTTCAGAGGCGGACAGCAGTTCAAGTATTTTCACTCTGCTTTAAAAGTACTTTTCAAGTGTCTTTCTTTACAAAACTTTACTTCTCAACATTCCAAAGCATAATATTGTACTTTTTACTGCACTGTTTCATATTAAATAATCATTTAATACTTAATTACATTAGAAATCTATTTCTTTCTTACTTCTACTCAAGTACTTACTTCTATTCTACTTGAGTACAAGACATGTTCATAAGTATTAAAGGTAAAACAAACAACAACTTTTATTTATAAAATGTAGTGCAATAAAAAGTATGACATTATGCTTTGGAATGTAGTGAAGTAAAGTTTTCCAAAGAAAGACAACACTTTTTTAATTTACTAAGTAAAGTAAAAATACTTCCCTGCTGTTTAACTCTCTTAAATTTGATACAACTAAAACTTCTTTAGACTTCTTAAGGACCTGCAGAAACCCTGTTTAGTACATGGAAAGTGCAGATGACTTTGGCTAAATTCTTCCAGACATTTAATAATGTGCTGCAATAAAAACCTTCACAGAGATTCAACTGATTCATTTGCATGAGAGTGAGATCTTTGGAGAACATGAGATTGGAATGAGTCTGATGAGAGAGTTTCTGTACCTTCAACAATCACTTGAAGATCTCTAGATGATTCTGTGCCGTCTGAGTGACTGAGTCTTAATCTGTAATTTCCTGAATCTGCTCTGATCACACGGTTCATTATCAGAATCCCATTAATGACTGTCACTTCAGGTCTGTTATTATAAAGATCACATTCCTTCATCCTGCCATATTTTACTCTACAAACTGGATCATCTTGTGTGTTGTTTGTTCTCTTTATTAACATCAGGTCATATTCACTAGTGTCCACCATCAGCAGATTGAGTTTGTGTCCCAGAGCCGCGTAACAGGGATCAGACTGACCAAACCTACAGAACCGATCCAGACCTGAAGAATAAAACAAACAATGAAATGTACCAAAATCTACAGACATCAATTAAAATCAGACACAAATTATACTAACATTCACAGAATTAAAACATTCATTAAAGTTCAACTAAAGAAACATCAAACACATTTGATCTCATTTAATTTCATCATAAACACAGATGTTTAACTCTTTTCTCTCGAGTCATTTGTGTGTCTCCTGACTTACTGATATAATTAGCAGGATAATGAACACCATCATATTACTGGACTAGTGTGTAAAACAAAATAACTGTTAAAATGAGACATTCATTTTATTTTAAAATGTCTGTTTAACACTGGAATATCAGCTGTTTTTTGTATGGCCTCAGTCAAAAAAGCTAATCACACACACACACACACACACACACACACACACACGTTGTGTTTCCATGTTTTATGGGGACATTCCATAGACGTAATGGTTTTTATACTGTACAAACCGTGTTTTCTATCGCCCTACACCTAAACCTAGCCCTCACAGGAGACTCAGACCTCACAAATGTCCCCACAAGGTCAAAATTTACTGGTATTACTATCCTTGTGGGGACATTTGGTCATATTCTGCTGTTCTGTGGCATCAGATTTGCCGGTCTTGTTGTAGCATCTGGACCAATCAGACATACAGTTATTTGTTACATTTAACAAATAGTATTTAAACCCAACAAGCCAGCTACATCCTGGAGCTCTGGAGACAACCCCGTAAAGCAACTAACACCCCAAAAGGGCTTAGTTGCCAGGACGACTATCTGATAAGAGGTTTTATTGTCCAGAGGAATGCACATTTGCCCATGCTACATTTGCCCATAGGAAAGACACAATGCCAATAGAAATAGACTCTTTCCTATTCATTCACAGACAAACCTTTCTTTGACCTTCCTATCACACATAGCCCAGGTGATTTTGTACAGTATTACTGCATTGTATTTTAATTTTGTCTGTTGTATTTGTATTTGTCTTTCTACTGTTTTATGCATGCATTATGATAGATGACTAGTTGTATAACCCACCTATGCCATGTTTGGTCTCTTTGTATTCGTATTTTGATGATCTAAAAGATGGTGTAAATTAGATGTTGATATCTATGTAACATATTAGTGTTTTAAGAAACCTTAGTAGTTTTGCATCAACACCCAATCAAATTACATATGCAAAATACCATGCTCACAGACAAAGAGTCGTAAACTTTCCCTCCAAAGGAGTAAGTTACCATTGGTTCGTGGACCTCCTGGAGGCGCAGCCTCCAGAGAGCTTAAAGGCATCAAACGATTGACCGCCTCCCTCTCTTCACTCTTTTCGTTCTCCTCTTCTGATTGCTGCCCGTGTGGAGGAACCCACAGGGAGCCTGAGCCGGCACAGGGTGTGCCCGACAGGCCCCAACATCTAGAGCTGTGGCTCTCGTCCACAAAGAGCCAGATACTTTCACTCAACCCTGGAATTCATCCTCATGAAATGTCCTCGAACAGACATTTCTCTCTTCCACGTTTTTTAGCTTTCTTCACTTGTCTCACATGAGTTCTTTCAGAACCTAAGAGGATGAGGAGGATGAGCTAGAACTCGCCGGGATTCTAAGCTGCGCCAGACCTTGCGGCCTTGTCTTTCCATTCCCCAAAGACCACAGGACTTCAGCTGGGTCCCTCTCAGCTCTTGGTTCTTCTTCAATTTCCACATGGGAAGAAACTCCCAGAACATCTTTGGGGTTCATCACTCTTCAGACCTGGAAGAACGTGATCGCGATTACAAAACCACCACCGCTCCAAACCATCGAGACTTTCACCCGAGACTGCATGCGGACACTTGTTCATCGACCAAGGCAATGCAAGTATCGTACATTTAACTAAACAAAACAGAGGTTTAGTACAAGCTGTAGACAGCACTGATGGTTTCACTCAGGTGGTTAACTGACTCTTTTCATAGCTACATTCTCTTGTCTTTCTAACTGCTTTCACTGACCCTTCCCCCATGTATGAATGATTTCATGTTTGTTTGTTTAGATTAGTTATGTGTTAGTCCTTCGTTAATAAAACTCTTGTGCACAAATTACATGAGTTTTGATTCTGATTCTGCCTTGCAAATTAATGTCCCTTTATGATTCTGATTCAAGCTACATGCTCTAATGCAACAGTACTTTAAGAAAGTTATTTTCTGTGCCCAAGAAAATATCATTTCTTAGAGTTGATATAAAAATTATACTGAATGTTCGCTGGACAAGGAGATTAGTTGATGGAAAATTAATTCTGCTACAGTTACTACTGGCAGCTGATATAAATAGTTGTAATTAATCAGAATTAATTGTAACTATTTATATACATTTCCCTTTTGAGCTAAATCACAACATTGTCTTTAAATCCTACAAATGACTTGCAGGACCCTGTATATTATGCTATTGTTACATCCTGAGGATGTATAATATTAATATTAATGACTAAGGTGTGTTTTCCCTGCCCATTTTGGGTGTGGTGGTGTTTCCCAGTGTGTGCCCTCTGTCTTCCTCTCTCTCTCTCACTCTCTCTCTGCTTGCTTGGCAGTTGCAGATTAGCCACAGGTGGTGCTCATCAGAGAGTGTGCTGCAGAGAAGCAAACCAGACAAAAGAGCAAAGAAGCAATGTGGAGTGAGGTTCACTTCTCCCCTGCTCCAGACCTGTGTTGTCTCCTTCTCTTTATGTAGATTGTGGTTCATTCTCTTGAAAAGTTAACTGTTGAACTATAACTTTAGAGTTTTAATTGAAATCTGGTTGACCAGCAGTGTTGTGTATACTGCACACAGTGTGTATAACTTTAATTTAATATTTATTTGTTAAAGTATTAGAAGGTATTGTAATTTTGTTGTTTGATTATTCTAAGCTTAGGTTGGAAGCTGTAGGGAGAGGGTGCCCTTTTATTTTGTACTGGATGTTTATCCCTGTTTTTTGGTTAGTGAGGGAGTTGCGGAAAGCCTTTGTTGTTTATTTCTTTTCTTTTACCCAGGTAGGTTATTTAGTACTCCTCCCGTTAGTTAGCTGCTGTTTTGTTTGTTGTTTTGGCCTGGCTCTCTCCTGAAGACTGTTGCTTCCCTGTTTATTTTGTGAATTACTAAATAAAACCGCTCAAACTAAGTTAAGTGTTGTATTGTATTTCTGGGGCAGACGACTGGAGTGATTCCTCCACGTTTTAGTTTTCATTCTTTTTTCAGTAGTTCTTTTTTACGCTTTAGTTTATTTGTTACTCCTGCCCCAACCCTAGATTGGGGATTGGGAACGTAACACTATTAAATTAGTTTTAATCGTTTAACCACCAAAACATCTTGTCTCAATTGGCAACACGCACAATTTGTGTGGATTACAAGTGACGTCGCAGGTAGCAGAGAGTGCAAGTGGCGATGGCGAGTAACATTGTAATTTAGTTTCTTTTTTCTTGTCTTCACCACCTGGCCACCACCACCGCTTCAGAGACTCAATTAAAAAATAAATAAATAAAATAAAAATAAAATAGACTGCAAGTGATGTCATTTGTGGAAGTGCAGTTGTCTGAAAGTGCAGGTCTGAAAATGCAAGTGCATGTCTGCAGCCAGACCCTTTCTCATTACAAAACTTGTGAAATCTAATGAAACATATTAGTATTTTTCAAAGCATGTATTTTGTAATCTGTCATTACATTTTAAAGGTAACCATCCCAACCCTGTCTATATTAACGCAGAGATCAAACTAGAGGTCACAGGTGCAGTAGTTGCTCCTGAAATCAAACATCAGCACAGAATCACCTGAACCACATCAACACAATTCACTACTGAGATCAAGCTGAAACAAACTCATGACACTTTTCAACAATTAAGAGCCCTAAGAACTCTTTAATATTATCTGTGATGCTGTAGTTTTTATATATCCATGGGACATTCATGTGTTAAAATCTCACCAGGACAGGGTTCGACTCTAATGGTTTTCTCTGCATGACTGACATGGTTCTTCACGCTGCAGCTGATGTTTCCATCAATTCCCTCATCCAAATCAATCCTGCTGTTTCCAGCCACCAGTCCTTGTTCTAGTATTTCTCCATTCAGAGTCCATATGTAGGTGATCTGATCACCCTCAGATGAGCAGGACACTGAACTCTGATTGAAGAAGCAGCTGATTGACACTTCCACTGAGCCAATAGGAGCTGGAGGGAGGGACACATGACAGTCACATGAATCTTTCTCAACTCATTATGAGTTAATATCAAAACATTTCTAAACAAAATGTATATATGATATGATAGCTGGACTGAATTAAACATGCAGTGTTGGTAGTTGTGAGACTACAATGTAACAAATGACTCTTTAAAGTGCTTTCAAATGTAATTTTTTAAGCAGTATACAGTAAGCAGCATGCTCGTATTTCATTTTGAAAATAGTCTTGGTACATTGAAAATAAAGATGAATTTGGCTAAATTCTTCCAGACATGTAATAATTAGCTGCAATAAAAACCTTCACAGAGATTCAGCTGATTCATTTGCATGAGAGTGAGATCTTTGGAGAACATGAGATTGGAATGAATCTGATGAGAGAGTTTCTGTACCTTCAACAATCACTTGCAGATCTCTAGATGATTCTGTGCCGACTGAGTCTTAATCTGTAATTTCCTGCATCTGCTCTGATTACATGGTTTATTATCAGAGTCCCATTAATGATTGCCACTTCAGGTCTGTTATTATAAAGATCACAATCCTTCACCCTGCCATATTTTACTCTACAAACTGGATCATCTTGTGTGTTGTCTATTCTCTTTATTAACATCACGTCATATTCACTAGTGTCCAGCACCATCAGCAGATTGAGTTTGTGTCCCAGAGCTGCGTAACAGGGATCAGACTGACCAAAACTGCAGAACAGATCCAGACCTAAAGAATAAAACACACACACACACACACACACACACACACACACACACACACACACACACACACACACACACACAGTGAAATGTACCAAAATCTACAGACATCATTAACTGAAATCAGACAAGTATACACACATTCACAGAATTAAAGTTCAACTGAAGAAACAAAAAACAGACACTTGATCTGATCTCATTTAATGTCAGTAATGTTCATCATAAACACAGATGCTCTGTGCTTTCTCTTGGGAAAAAGTGTCATCTGTGTCTTCTGACTTACTGATATAATTGGGATACCGAACATCATCACATGGACAGATTTAACTTGGTTTAGGTTGTAAAACAAAATAACTTAACTGTTAAAATAAAATAACTGTTAAAATGACACTGAAATATCAAATGTTGATAAATGTTCAAATGTTTTCAAATGTAACTATCATGCTTTCACTGTCTACAAACACTTGCATGTTAACATGCCTTACTGAAATAAAGCATCATTTGTCTTTGTCCTGCACTTTCTGTTCAATTCTTTTAACCTGTGACATTTCTCTCTTTATAAATAATGTCTTGATCTAACATCACATTTAATGGACTGACATCATTTGATGAATACTTCTTCAATTTTTTTTTTTTTTTTTTTTTTTTTGTACCAATTCATTAATATAAACTTTATAGACCAAAAAAAGAGACTGTGATTAAATCACTGCAGACTCTTAGGCCTGGTTTCACAGACAGAAATTAGGTTGTTAAAGTTCAGTAAACTTTACTGAACAAGCAGCTAAATCATTTTAATATGCGTCATGCACTATAATTACATCTGTGTCTTTAAGACAGGGAGTACTAGGCATAATGGGAAGTTTGTTTGGGTTGTTTCTGCATTCATGCCCGAGATGACGATGATCTCGCTGGTTAAATGTTAGCCAGCGTGTGACTGATTTAATTCAGTAGAACATATAAATATTACTACTACTGTACTGTGACTGCACACTATTCTTACTGTAATATTTATATTACAACAAATGTTTTCAAATGTCCTTCAAATGTTTTTTGATTGATCAGCATAAGATGAGTTTGCTGTGGAAGTGACTCACATGCAGTAGTTTGCAGCAACAGTATCAGTCCAAAAATGAGCATAATTTCTTTTAAATCCAGTTTCCAGAAGAGCCCAAAACCAGCAGAAGAGTGTCAGATCGAGTCTCATGCAGCGTCTTCAGTGACAGACAGCAGCTCTACTGACACTAGGGCTGGGAATCGATTCCTCGATTCCGACGCGTTGGGAATCGAGAGTCGATTCCAAAGGTTGGAATCGATTCCGTCAGGGGGAATCGACTCCCCATTCAGAGCAGTTTTCAGTTCAACAAAGCTTAAATATGGGCGCCTCTCAAACGAACGGGAAATAAAATACGTCGTCAGATTTTAATTGAAAGGATTATTATTACTATTATTACTGTTATTATTGCCGCTTTCCTTACACACCAGTGCATTAACTAACTCACAAACATCAGTGTGTAGAACTGCACCTTTTGGAGTACAGCAGCTTGTCACTGGAGCAGTACACTCAAATGACATCTTTCTTTTTTTTTTTTTTTTTTTTTAACCCCTAATAGATACGTATATTATTAGTAACTAAAGGGTATGTTTTACTACTCTAAGGTACTAACATGTACCTATTAGGGGTAAATACAAAGATACAAAGATGTTTTTTTAAAGGCTGTAAGGATCCTCCCGCTAAGCCTAGCGGTTCAGCTGAAGGTTTCTTGCGTGTAGGTCTTTTACGGCGCTTCTGTAAAAATTACCTTGAAATATTAAAATTTAGTTTCCAAACAAAAATCTGACTCCATGAATAATTTAGTCTGACTCCAATTATGAATAATTTGTTAATTCTGGTTTGTATTCTGTAATTTGCTGATCGCGGCTATTTTTTCTGTATAATAATTTAGACATTTGAATATTCTGGAAGTCCCGCAGTCTTAATATTTTCGTTCCTTAGGGACTAGGTGCCGCTTTCGATTTACACCCCGGCCGTGGCGAATTCGTCGACACAAGCTCGCCAGTTCTGACTTACTCAGAGGATGCAGAGCGATTATAATATCTTAAAGTGGGCCGCGCCTGCGTGCTCTCAACAAAAAGTATATATTTCCTCAATAACCGCGAGAGCTACATCGTGTTAAGTCAGTGACAGCTCAACATCCGGAGCCCTAGTGATGTCCCCATGGCTCATCAGTCGGTACTTCCGGCGTGGTCTGCCCTGGACGCAGTCTTGAGGTAGCACCCTTACACATTAACCTACTAGAAAATCATTTCCAAGAAGTCCAGAAAAAGTCAAAGTTAACATTTTATTAGCAGTCAGGTAAAAAGGTATCATGCCAATTACATAGCTTAACAATGAAAATCCAATTCAGAATTAAATTCAGTTCCAATTAAAATGAATACATAACATCAATTACTCCAAGATAAATCTAAGAGTGAGGGATGCATTCCTGACCGCATAGAGATACACAGCAGCATGTGAGAGATTTGGAGGCAAAGCTCCGGAGACTCTCACACACAGTGTGGGGGTTCTTCTGAATACAGAATCCCAAAGTAATGTTTTGTCACTTCGCTTATATACCCTGACCAAAACAAACAAATCTTCCAATCAGTTGTAAAAACATAAAAGACCTTTTGGTTTGTCAGGAGATCTCATGCCCCAGGGTCACACCTGGCTGGAGATTCTCACCCGACCCTAAGGGGAAAACACACCCCTCAGCAGCAAAACACAATTCTACAGAAGTGTTCAGTCTTCCTCATAATATAAGTGACTTCTGTGAAATTGAGACAATTTTACCAATCGCACTAAGACCTTTAGAATGATACCAAACATGAAAGGGAAAATTCAACATATTCACAAAATGTAACACATGTAGTATATGGACATTCTTAGTGACTTTCAGTGGAACCTTTTGGGGGAAAAGTGTGAGATGCAGGGGGGGGAGAGGAGAGAGAGGAAAGGGGTTGTAAATGAGCAATAGGGGTGGTGTTGTTTGCCCTCTTTGAAGATCTCTTCTCCAGATTAGTTTTATTGTTTTGTTGCATGGCATCTGTTTTTGTCAGGGTTCCTGGACTTTAAATTCATGAGGAAATAATTTCACATCTTACAAGGCTACTGCTCCAGTGACAAGCTGTTGTACCCCAAAAGGCACAGTTTTGATCCCTTATTTTTCTGTGTAACAATTCATCAAACCTTAGAATTATCCACTTAGAACAACAGTAACTACGCAATTTTATGTTTTAACAACAAAGTTTTGTAACAGAGAGCAAATCTACAAAGCTAACTGCAAATACATTTTTAAAACCTCGAAACAGAAATAATATTATTCTGTTTCAATGATGTATCGAAGACAAAACGCATTTCTTTATAAAATTAATTTGATTTCTGTCTGGGTTTGTTTTTTTTTTATGTGTGTGTGTGTGTGTGTTTTTATGTATGTTTAAATTCATTGATGTGTGCTTTCTGTTAGATTAAATGTTAATTGACTATTACAAAAATAATGAGTTTCTGACTTTTGACTGCAAATATGGTTTAATTTTAAAGCATTTTATTTTCATTTATCTCAAAAAAAGTTAAGCATAAATTCAGCAATGAGCTCATTTACAATTTCTAAAGAATTACATGTTTCTCAATATTATTCTCTTGGTTATATATTATAAAATCTGCTGTCGACAAGTGAAAGCTGGATTGATGTGGGAATCTGAGAGATTCTGAAGTGATTTCTCATAGATGTGATGATCTGCTGCTGCTCTCATGAATCTTCTGCTGTGTGTTCATGTCGTTCTCTCAATCTTCTCATTCTCACTTTCTGATCTTCTTGTTTCTTTCCTAAAATCATCACATCATCATCATCACACTATTAATATTTGCATGTCAAATCCATAATGATGATCATAAATGTCTCTGACCTGACGTGTGTCTCATGTAGATGTGAAAACCTCCTAACAGACCCAACAGAACCATCAGCTGAAAACACCAGACCAGCACAAACACCACAGACACTGAACACACTGAACAACAACAATTAGACAGAAAACAATACCCATCATTCATGTTTCCAGTAGTGTGTTTGTTAAACTCGTACCACATTCTGATGTGTGTGTGCTGCTGGTCACTGCAGAGGTCAAACTAGAGGTCACAGGTGCAGTAGTTGCTCCTGAAATCAAACATCAGCACAGAATCACCTGAACCACATCAACACAATTCACTGCTGAGATCAAGCTGAAACAAACTCATTAGGGGCCCAATTAAGAGAACTCACTGTTTTACATGACTGGTGTTGTTGTGGTTTTTACAGATATATAGATATAGATATATGTGGGCATAAATGTATTAGAAGCTCACCAGGACAGGGTTTGACTCTGACATGGTTCTTCACGCTGCAGCTGATGTTTCCATCGGTTTCCTCATTCAGCTGAATGGACGTTTTTCCATCCATCAGTATTTGTTCTAGTATTTTTCCATTCAGAGTCCAGATATTGATGATCTGATCATCCTCAGATGAGCAGGAGACTGAACTCTGATTGGAGGAGCAGCTGATTGACACTTTCACGGAGCCAATAGGAGCTGGAGGGAGGGACACATGACAGTCAACACATAACCAATGTCAATGTCAAGACATTTCTAAAACAAAATGTTGAGATTCAACTAGTTAATTTGCATTGGAGAACATGAGATTGGAATGAGTCTGATGAGAGAGTTTCTGTACCTTCAACAATCACTTGAAGATATTTAGAGCCACCTGAGGGATCAAGAGTTAATCTGTAATTCCCTGAATCTGCTCTGATCACACGCTTTATTATCAGAATCCCATTAATGACTGTCACTTCAGCTCTGTTTTTATAAAGATCACAATACTTCATCCTGTCATTCTTTATTCTACAAATTGGATCATGCTGTGTGTCGTTTATTCTCTTTTGTATCTTCAGGTCATATTCACTAGCGTCCAGCACCATCAGCAGATTGAGTTTGTGTCCCAGAGCTGCGTAACAAGGATCTGATTGATCAAACCAGCAGAACCGATCCAAATCTGAACAAATCACACACACAACTCTTAAACGTAATACTATAGTGTTTTTCAGAGATTTCAATGTCATTATTTTTTTTTCATCTTTCATTTCATCATCAGCATGAGTTTGATAAGAAAGTGACTCACATGAAACTCAGAAAAGTGTGAGATTGCTTCAGTCACACAATCTCTCCTCACTCTGAGAGAAGAGCCCGACTGACACTCATCTGTGCTCACAATAGAGTTAGAAAACTACTGTTTTTTTCTGTGAGAGAAAAGGAAGTTGAGATCATTACTGGAGCTGTTTGGGGTTGAAGGTCTTGCATAAGGACATAAAAATAACTAACACACACATGCTTTTCTTTAATTTTGTGACCGCAAGAAAATTTGCTGTGGTGAGAATGAAAACCATTGCTGAGTAACAAACATCTACTGTGCATTAAACATCTGTCACGACTGCATGTCTGCTATTAACTTTTTTACCCAAGTCTGAATTCATGAGGTCTGACACAAAATCATAATAGACAATGTTCCTGTTACTCCACTGGAAAACTGACCATCAGAAGTTTATATAAAATGTGTTTTGAATATTCCTCAAATTAAACTACTGAAACAAGAATGTGAGTAAAATATACAGGAAAAACAGCTAAATAAACCAGCGACACCTGCAGGCAGAAACTACAACTACAGCTGCACTCATTCCACCGCAATCTGCTTTCATTTAGAACATCATGGTTAAAACTAGAGATAGAGATTCTTTACTCTTTAGCCTTTAAACAGCTTATAAACTGTAGTTTAAAACAAAGTTGATATGACTCCTGTCCTTATTTATTTTCTCCATTTGAAAACATTCTACATTCTACATTTATTTTGCTTATTAGTGTTGCAGCTGATGCGTTTTATAAATAAAATGTTTTATTGTTGTAATATGAAGATTAAATTTAACATGAAAGACTGCTAATTTTCAGCACTTTTTAAGATGACTTAAAGGAGGAAAAACCAAAGTGAAGTACGGACTTAATTTACTCAGTCACTAATTTGTTTTATAACAGTAAATAAATATCGGTTCTGCATCTCGGTTATCAGGCACATAATTCTGCAAATAATCGGTATCGGTTATAAAAAAAATCAATATCGGTCGATCACTAGTTAAAACTGAGCTTAACCTTAATTATTTGAACTTCCTTATAATTAAAGCTACATTAAGGATTCTTTTTAGTTGAAATTAACACATTATTTATTTACAATTAATGAAAACTTAACAGATTATAGTGATTCATTAATAAATGAGTGAGTAGACATTAAAGCATCAGGGTTCAAATTTGTGTGTTCTTACTTGATCTCAATTCACTAATGCATGGTAAATAATCTATATTTTAAAAATGCCTGGTCAGATTTTGTGGGATTTTGTGCAAAGTTTACCTGATGTTGGTCATTAGCGACATCTGCAGGAGAAAACAGGAGTTGCAGCTAAACCCATTTACTAACATTTTTATTTTATGTCTGTTTAAATTCATTGATGTGCGCTTTATTTTAGTTAAGATGTTTACTGATTGTATTAATATTGTTTTATTGAGCGTAAGATGTTTGACTGCAATTTTCATTTCAAAGCATTGTATTTCCATTTTACTCTATAACAAAGTTCATCATCAAAAAATTCATCATTTACAATTCTTTAAAAAATGGGTGTTTATCAATATTCTATAATGCCACAAAGATCTTGTGAAGAAAAATAAATGTGTTAAAAGCCATTAAAAAAAAAAACAGCACATGCAAGCAGAATTTTAAAATCATGGAAGAGAAATTAACCAAAACCAACAGAATAAAATAAAAGGCCAAGACCAGAAAAATGTGAGAACAAACATACAGAATGACTTCATAATCTGACAGATCTGATTCAGAGAAATAAAAGAGTTGTACCATGGATGAACAGAAGGGGATTCATGTAATGAAACAAAAACACTGTTAGTTCATTCAAAGCAAATTAATAAAATAAGCAATAAAACAGCAAATTATTTAATCAAAGAAGAGCTTCATAACTAAAACGGCAAAAGCATGTCTTCAGACTTTATTCTGTAGGTGAAATCTGGATTCACATGAGAATCAGTGAGATTTATTTCTCATAGATGTGATGATCTGCTGCTGCGCTCATGAATCTTCTGCTGTGTGTTCACGTCGTTCTCTAAATCTTCTCATTCACACTCTCTGAACTTTCCTAAAAGCATCACATCACATCATCATCATGTTCACACTCCTAATATTTGCATATTAAATCCATAATGATGATCATAAATGTCTCTGACCTGACGTGTGTCTCATGTAGATGTGAAAACCTCCTAACAGACCCAACAGAACCATCAGCTGAAAACACCAGACCAGAACAAACACTGAACACATGAACAACAAAAAACAGACAGAAATCAAAACCCATTGTTCATGTTTCCAGTAGTTTGTTTGTTAAACTTGTACCATATTCTGATGAACTCACACATCTGTGAAGGAAATACTTCATGGCTCTGAGTGAGGGTTTGATTCGTACCAGCTGATGAGAAACTCGTACCATAATCTGACATCTGTGTAGAGCTGGACAGTGTAGAGGTCAAACTAGAGGTCACAGGTGCAGTAGTTGGTTCTGAAATAAAACAAGCACAGAATCACCTGCTTTCTCTCTTAATATGAAGAAGTGCAGAGATAATTAATCATTTTGAAGAACTAAGTGGGTAGTAAACTAATAATTAGCAACCTTATCAAGGAAACATCCAGATCACATTTCAGTTCAAAACTGTAATTAGTAAGTAATATTTTTCATAATGTTTCATTGTATGTTTCTGACTTACAAGATTCATCATATCATCATAAAATGTATGTGAGAAAAATGTATCATATAAATGATTTTGGGATAACATGTTTGTTTGTTTATAATTTAGCGCCATGCCAGCTACTGTTGAGAAACAAGTGAAAAAATTGAAAAAGTAAATAAATTGTATAGGAAAATGCAAATAAAAACAAAAAGGTTTTTTATATTTCACTTCATTCAAAATTCTTTATAAAGATTCCCAGAGGAGTTAAAACCATCACAATCCATCAAAATACCCTTCAGAGATACTGCAGTCTGGTATAATGGGGGTAAAAGTGATTTTGACGTGTTCTTGACAGGTTTTGAGAGATTCTACATCACTCTTGTTGCTGATGTTATAGTTTAGCAAATATTGTGGACATTCATGTATTAGAAGCTCACCAGAACAGGGTTCGACACTAATGGTCTTCTCTCCATAACTGACGTTGTTCTTCACGCTGCAGCTGATGTTTCCAATAGCTGATGTTTCATTTAGCTGAATGGTAGTGTTTCTAACCATTGGGCCTTGTTCTAGTATTTTCCCATTCAGAGTCCAGTTGTAGATGATCTGATCACCTTCAGATGAGCAGGACACTTAACTCTGATTGGAGGAGCAGCTGATTGACACTTCCACTGAGCCAATAGGAGCTGGAGGGAGGAACACATGACAGTCACATGAATCTTTCTCGACTCATTGTGAGTCAATATCAAGGCATTTCTAAACAGAATTTTTATGTAATTGCTGGACTCATTAAACATGCAGTGTAGGTCAGTCATGTGACAACAATTGTATCAAATTACTCTGAAATGCTTTCACATTATTTTTGTAAGTAGTATACAGTAAGCAGCATGCTAGTATTGAAAATAGTTTTAGTCATGGTATATGCAGGATTTTTAAGCTCAAATGTAAGACTGTAAAGATCTTTTTAAGACCTGCTCAAATAAAATTAATACTGTATGAGTGTGGTAGGACAATGTCTATGGTAACATATTAAACTGTTAAAAAAAAAAAAAAAAGTTTTATAAAATAAACTTCACATTTCAGCCTCTAAACCATTTGTAAGAAAAGGGGTGAGTCAAAAAATCAATTATTATACCAATTTTCAACAATTATTTTACAATTTCACATTATATACATTATATATTATATTAATTAAATAACACACATATATATGTTTTATATATACAGCAGTTTCCCAGTAATGGCAGTACACAAAGCGCAGCACCTATCGCAATTCTTGTGTTTCCATCACCTTGAAATCCTAATTAAGAGTTTTTATGGCCTTAAATTTCAGAGGCGGACAGCAGTTGAAGTATTTTTACTCTGCTGTAAAAGTACTTTTCAAGTGTCTGTACTTCATCAGAGTGTTTTTCTTTCGAAAACTTTACTTCACAACATTCCAAAGCATAATATTGTACTTTTTACTGCACTACATTTCATATTAAATAATCATTTAATACTTAATTGCATTAGAAATATATTACTTTCTTACTTCTACTCAAGTAAAAGTAATTCAGAGATTACTTACAAGAAATTACATTTTTAATGTTCATAAGTATTAAAGGTAAAACAAACAACAACTTTTATTAATGAAATGTAGTGCAGTAAAAAGTATGACATTATGCTTTGGAATGTAGTGAAGTAAAGAAAAAAAAAAACAACACTTTTTAAATTAGTAAAAATACTTCACTACTGTCTGCCTCTGTTAAATTTGATATAACTAAAACCTCTTTAGACTTTTTAAAAGACCTGCAGAAACCCTGTTTAGTAGTACATGGAAAGTGCAGATGAATTTGACTAAATTTGTCTAGACATTTAATAATCAGCTGCAATAAAAACCTCCGTCTCCTCCTGTGTGTGTGTGTGTGACAGAAGACCTGACCTCTCACCAAGATGAGCACCGAGACACCAGCTGCAGCTGATCCATTCAAGGAATTGGTGAATGCCATCAAGGTGGCGTTAACTCCAACACCCTCGCCGCCATCTGCCTCAGGATGTTCTATGGCCATGCCCGCTAAATTTGCGGGCGAGGCAGCTGAGTGTAGCGGTTTTCTTCTACAAGTCAGTCTCTATATCCAGATGTAACCGTCACAGTTTCCCATGGAGAACGCTCCATGGAGGAAGTTGGAAGTTGAGGAAGTTGCCTTCCTCACATCCCTTCTGACTGGTAAGGCCCTACAGTGGGCAAAGGCCATCTGGAATTCTAACAATCCGATCATCAACTCAGTTGATGAACACAGTTTACTAGTCACTTCTCCAAGGTGTTCAGTACGGCAACCGGCACGCTCTCCACTTCCGACCAGTTGTTCCGCTTACGACAGGGCTCTTCTTTGATCAGCAAATATGCGCTTCAATTCCGCACACTGGCGGCAGCTAGCGGCTGGAATGAGATCTCTCTGCTGGGAGCGTACCGACAAGGGCTTAACCCGGAGATTCGCACGGTGATGGCTATCTACGATGACAGTGCAAGAACCATTGCTTAACGCAGTTGCCACTCCCGCTTTCTACACAAGTTCCCATCGCATCCACCCAGGTAGAGAGTCCAGAGCCTGCCTACACGCCAGAAATCCCAGCGGAGTACAAGGCGTTCCAGAATGTTTAGTAAGCAAGCAGTGCCGAGGGCGTGCTCATGGACCAGGGGAAAGACGACGCCATTCTGAGGTGGCCACAGCCCCACAGTATCAAGGAACTCCAGCGCTTCTTAGGATTCACCAATTTCTACTGCCGATTCATCAAGGACTATAGTACTATCACTGCACCACTGACCTCCCTCCTGCGGGGTAAGCCTAAGAGGCTCACCTGGGACCCCGCCGCCCATGAGGCCTTCCAACATCTCAAACATCTCTTTAGCGCTGCACTCCTGTTACATCATCCTGATCCTGAGCTCCCCCTCACAGTAGAAGTTGACGCCTCCACCACGGGAGTGGGTGCAGTGCTGTCTCAAGCGGTCGGTGAACCTCCCATCCTCCATCCCTGTGCCTTCTCACGCAAGCTTACTCCGGTGGAGCAGAATTACGATATAGGTAATCGTGAACTTCTGGCCATCAAGCTTCCCCTGGAGGAGTGGCGTCACTGGTTGGAGGGGGCGCTCCATCCATTTACCATCATCACAGACCACAAGAACTTACAATACCTAAGAGATGCTAAGAGACTCAACCCCCGTCAAGCTCGCTGGGCGTTGATCTTCACCAGATTCAACTTTCACCTACCGACCAGGTTCCAAGAACATACCAGCAGACGCCCTCTCCCGTCAGTCATCACCCAATCAAACCACGGACCCTGAACCTATTCTGCCCTCCAAGCTCATCGTCGGCCCCATAGTCTGGACCATTGACCACGATATTCAGCAAGCCACTCTCCAGGAGCCTGCTCCGCCGGACTGCCCAGAAGGCAAGATCTACGTTCCCAGCTCCCAACGTCTCAACCTTCTGGGCACAGTTCACCAATCTCCGGGCTCTGGACACCCAGGCAGCAAGCGGACCCTCTCGCTCATCCAAGCTCGTTACTGGTGGCCCAGTATGCGCCGGGATACCATCAGGTACGTCCAGAGTTGCTCTGCCTGTGCCATGACTAAGTCTCTATGCATGTTACCTGCAGGCAAACTGGTCCCTTTACCCATTCCAGAGAGGCCCTGGTCCCATCTTGGAGGAGACTTCGTGACTGACCTGCCCAGCTCCGAAGGATACACCTGTGTTCTGGTGATAGTGGATCATTTTTCTAAAATGTGCAGGTTTGTACCTCTGGAGGGATTGCCGACAGCTATGGAGACCGCGGAACACTTTTTCCATCAGGTGTTCCGTCTGTTCGGCATCCCGGAGGAGATTGTGTCGGACCGGGGACCTCAATTCATCTCACATGTATGGAAGGCATTCTTTAAGTTACTTGGTGTTTCTGTTAATCTGTCATCTGGATATCATCCACAGACCAATGGCCAGACAGAGAGAAAAATCCAAGAACTCGGACGTTACCTCCGGGCATACTGTAGTGGAGACCAACACAGCTGGAGCAGGTTCCTCCCGTGGGCCGAGTACGCACAAAACTCTCTGCGCCAAGATACCACCGGCTTAATACCTTTCCAGCCTCCGCTGTTTCCCTGGACGGAGGAACCCTCTAATGTTCCAGCATTTGAACACTGGTTTCGAGAGAGCGAGAGAGTGTGGGACTCAGCTCATCACCACCTCCAGCGAGCCATACGCCGGGACATGGATCTCGCAGAAGCCAGACGGAGGGACAGCCCACGCTACCAACCAGGGGACCTAGTCTGGTTGTCTACCCGCAACCTTCGTTTACGGCTTCCCCCGCTATATTGGTCCGTTCAAGATCCTGAGGCAGATCAACGATGTCACGTTCCAGCTTCAGCTCCCTCCCAGGTACCGCATCCATTCCACATTCCACGTTTCCCTTCTTAAACCGTTCTTTCCCTCTGCCACAGAAACCCCGGGAGCTGAAGTGGAGCCCCCTCCTCCGGAAGTCCTGGACCAACCCTCGGTCTACACTGTCCACCAGATCCTGGACTCCCGACGTCGGGGAGGTCACCTGGAATACCTCATCGACTGGGAGGGGTACGGACCAGAGAAATGGTCTTGGGTCCCACGAGTCGATGTGTTGGACCCCAACCTACTCGCCGACTTCTATTGCGACCACCCGGACCATCCTGCCCCTCGCGGTCGTGGCCGTCCTCGGCGTTGTATTAGGGCGTCGGGAGCCGCCCCTGGAGGAGGGGGTAGTGTCAGGCATTCACCACAGTCACCCTCACTTGCCACGTCACCCGGAGCACCACCCACCCGGTCATCATCACCGGAATTCTAATCACGTGCACCTGGAACCAATTACCACTCCCTTTATATAGGACTTGTCTGCCAGTTCCCTTTTGTCGGGTCTACAGTTTGCACCTGGCTCCCTATGCTCCGTCCTCTGTACCTCCGTGACGTTCTCATTTCCCCTGCTCCCAGTGTTCATCTCGGCTGTGTCATCGGACTCTGTTACCGCACTTTACAAGGACAGTCAGCTAAGAAACTCATTTCTGTGTTTCTCTGTGTTTAATAAACGCCGGTTTGCATTGTCACTCACCTCTCATCTCCTCCTGTGTGTGTGTGTGTGACAATACTAACATTCACAGAATTCAAACATTCATTAAAGTTCAGCTAAAGAACCATCAAACACACTTGATCTCATTTAATTTCATCATAAACACAGATGTTTAACTCTTTTCTCTCGAGTCATTTGTGTGTCTCCTGACTTACTGATATAATTAGCAGGACAGTGAATACCATCATATTACTGGACTAGTGTGTAAAACAAAATAACTGTTAAAATGAAACATTCATTTTATTTTCAAATATCTGTTTAACACTGGAATATCAACTGTTTTTGTATGACCTCAGTCAAACAAGCAAATCTAAATGTTGACTGTATTCAGATGCTTTCACCGTCTACAAATGCTTGTATGTTAACATGTTTTATTGTAATTTGTCTTTGTCCTACACTTTCTGTTCAATTCTGTTAACTTGTGACATTTCTCTTTTTATTAATAATGTGTTTATGTCTGACATCACATTTAATGTCCTGACATCATTCGATGAATCCTTCCTCAAACTTTTCACCACAGTGGACACAAAGAAAGAAACAAAATTACTCTCAATTTTTTTTAACACTCCACTAATATATACTTTACAGACCAGAAAAGACTATGATTAAATCATTGCAGACTCTAAATGTAATATTGCAACTAGGGATGTTGATTTATGCATTCATTGATGCTATATTATGGAAAAAATAATGCTTTAAAAATATTAATAATTAACACACTCCACCCCATCCAGACCCATCCATCATCTTACACTGACACAGTTGCTCATGAACATGATGCAGAATGATGATGGACAGCATGATTAAGTTTATTAGAATGCAGTTATATGCCACTAAAATACAATGGCAATACTGTATGAGTCTGTGTGTTACATCTGCACCAAATAGTTTAACAATATCACATGAGGAAGAGTGCTGTTTTTCCCACACATGTGCACGATTGGTTTAGGTACAAGAAGTTTTTTTTTTTTTTTTTTTTTTTTCACAAGAAATTAATATTGTATAACGTTTTAGGCACAATATTGTCAATTTGCTCAGTTTCACAAATGTAATTGATTCAAATGGATGGAGTGAACCAGTGATTCAGTGACTCATTCACAGACAGCAGCTGCATCCCAATCGCGGTGGAAATTCAAAGTGCAGATCATCAGTATAAACTCATTTAATTATATATCACATTATTTGTATAAAATATAAAGTGTTGCACATTTTATTGGTACAGAGATGGCTATGTGTATTTTTCTGCAACTGTTTTTTATCACTGTAATGCCACACCAGCAGAGGGAGCCCTCTCCCATGGACTGCTCCCTCTGCTGCTTTTTTGGTTACTTCCTGTTTGGTGGCCATATAAGGAGACCTAAACCAAACAGGCCCTGGCGAAGTATTGTTTTGCCTGTGTGGACTCTACCAAGCGTTTTCCCTGATTTCATTGCCTTGTTTTTGTTATTTCCACGGTTTGGTTTCTTTGTCATAGTTTAGCCTTGTTTTTTGCCATAGTCTTGTTTTGCTTCATTGCCATAGTTTTTGCCTAGTTTCGTAGCCTTGTTTATTTTGCTACTTTGGACTGCTCACCGGTATTTGGACTCATTGCCTGTTTTACTGGATTACGCTTTTGTCTTGCCTTCATATTACTGTTTGTTTGGAGATCGACCCTGCCTGTCTTGACTACGCTGTGTTTAATAAAGCTCACATCTGGATCTTACACGCTTCCCTGGAGTCCTGTTACAATCACTTAATTAGAAGCAATACAACTGAATCCTCATTCATAGGGACTACTGAACAGATATTTATCTTTTTTTTTTTTTAAGTTTTTTTTAAAGTATTACATGTACAAAATGTGGAAATAAAGCTTTGTAAAAACTTTATCATTTTAGCAACACTACGCTTAGGCCTAAGTGTGTATAAAAAGTACAACACATACACACCCACACCCTCTTGACAACTTCAGCTAGTAACAGGATGCATGTCACTAAATGACAAAGTGTCTGTTAAAGACACAATTATAATGAAGTTGTTTGTCCCAAACCTCATCCACTATTCTGCTGAATGCTCAAAATAACGCTGGTACTTTTTCACAAAAAGTGCACATATTTTTAAGGGAAAGTATGAGAAGGCAAATTGGGACCCAGCATCTTTGAGAAGTGATGCTTTACAGCAGCAGCAAATGCACATGTACAACTATCCACTGAAATGATATTGTAATGTCAGTTATAACATTGGCATATTTATGACAGTCAATTCAACTCGCTAACTATATAGTGTATAGGGGGCTCCAAGTCACGAAAATACACAAAACTGCATACAGTTGCTTTGAGTACAAAGATACAGAAACAAACTTGTACAAAATTGACACCATGGAGAGAACAAGGAAGTTAGAGACAGAGAGGAGGAAGAAGGAATAAGAGGCCGAAACACATAATAGTGGAGCTAATACATACACACAATAAGATCAGAAAACTCGGTAACACTTTACAATGCGTGTGCACAAATAACCACTGTTACAACACAATAAGGAATGCATATCACTCTGTCCCACGGGCCGCTTTGGGACTCTCTGATCACTGTTTGGTTCATCTTATACCGAACTACAGGCAGAAACTGAAAACAGCTAAACCTGTATTAAAGACTGTAAGGAGATGGACCAACGAAACAGAGCGGGTTTTACAAGCCTGTTTCGAATGGACTGATTGGAGTGTTTTTGAAGCTGCTGCCAATGATCTGGATGAACTCACAGAGACTGTAACTTTATATATCAGTTTCTGTGAGGATATATGCATTCCCACCAGGACTTATTTAACATTCAACAATGATAAGCCATGGTTTACAACAAAACTCAGACATCTTCGACAAGCCAAAGAGGATGCCTACAGAAAAGGGGATAGAGTCTTGTACAATCAGGCCAGGAACACACTGAATAAGGAGATTAGAGTGGCTAAAAGGACCTATGCAAAAAGGTTAGAAAATCAGTTCACTTCAAACGAACCAGCTTCAGTGTGGAAAGGTCTGAAAGCGATCACAAACTACAAGACACCATCCCCCAGCACTGAGGCAAACCAACGACTTGCTGAAGGCCTAAACGAGTTCTGTAGTAGATTCGAAACCCCCCACACCCGTTCTGACGATCTCTTTTCACAACCACTAACACCTCCAGCAACCCCCCTCTCCCCCCTCCTGCTCTTCAGATTAGTGAAGAAGATGTGCGCCAGGTCTTCAGAAAGAACAAAAGAAGAAAGGCACCAGGCCCAGACGGTGTGACACCAGCCTGTCTGAAAACCTGTGCTGATCAGCTGGCACCCATCTTTTCACAGATCTTCAACAGGTCTCTGGAGTTGTGTGACGTTCCATCATGCTTCAAGCACTCCACCATCATCCCTGTCCCAAAGAAAACCAAGATAACAGGACTTAACAACTACAGACCTGTGGCGCTAACGTCTGTGGTCATGAAGTCATTTGAAAAACTGGTTCTGGCTTATCTGAAGAACATCACTGGACCCTTACTGGACCCCCTGCAGTTTGCTTACTGAGCAAACAGGTCCGTGGATGATGCAATAAACATGGGACTGCACTTCATCCTGCAACATCTGGACAGACCAGGGACTTATGTGAGGATCCTGTTTGTGGATTTCAGTTTGGCCTTCAACACCATCATTCCTACACTCCTTCAGACCAAACTAAACCAACTCTCTGTTCCTAGTTCTATCTCTCAGTGGATCACCAGCTTTCTGACAGCTTTCTGTTCAGGCAACAGCTGGTGAGACTGGGGAAATTGATGTCAAGCAGCCGCACCACCAACACTGGCGCTCCTCAGGGATGTGTTCTCTCTCCACTGCTCTTCTCCCTCTACACCAATGACTGCACCTCCAAAGACCCCTCTGTCAAGCTCCTGAAGTTCGCAGATGACACCACACTCATCGGCCTGATTCAGGATGGTGAAAGAGTCTGCCTACAGACAGGAGGTTAAAGAGCTAGCTGTCTGGTGCAGTCAAAACAACCTGGAGCTTAACACGCTCAAAACAGTGGAGATGATCATAGACTTCAGGAGAAACCCCCCTGCACTCCCCCCTCTCAGCATCATGGACAGCACTGCGGCTACAGTGGAGATATTTAAGTTCCTGGGATCTGTCATCTCCCAGGACTTGAAGTGGGTCACTCACATCAACTCCATTGTAAAAAAGGCCCAACAAAGGTTGTACTTCCTTCGCCAGCTAAGAAAGTTCAACCTACCACAGGAGCTGCTAAAACAGTTCTACTCAGCTATCATCGAGTCTGTTCTCTGCACATCAATAACTGTCTGGTTTTGCTCAGCTACAAAATCAGACATCAGAAGATTACAGAGAATAGTTTGGACTGCCGAGAGGATTATCGGTGCTCCCCTGCCCACCCTTCAAGAACTTTATTCATCCAGAGTGAGGAAAAGAGCTCAGAAAATCACTCTGGATCCCTCACATCCAAGTCATCATCTATTTGAACTTTTACCATCTGCCCGGCGCTACAGAGCCCCAAACACCAGGACAACCAGGCACAAGAACAGTTTTTCCCCCAGGCAATTCTCCTTATGAACAGTTAAATGTTCCCCCCATTGTGCAATATAATGTGCAATAACTTTTTATTTATTAGTTACCACCCCCATCCTGGCACATCCCTGCATCTCTGCCTCTTTCTATTCTATTCTATTCTATTCTGTCATCTATAGCACAACTGTACATACCACTTATTTATTTATTTCTCTATTTATTTTTCTAATTTTTGTTTATTTATATTTACATATGTGTATTTTATTCTCACCTTATTTTTCTAAGTTTTGCCTATTTATATTTACATATGTGTATTTTTTTTTTTTCTCATCTTATGTTTATTGTCTGTATGTTGTTGCTGTCCCTGTGTACTGGAAGCTAATGACACTAAAACAAATTCTTAGTATGCGCAAGCATACTTGGCAATAAAAGCTCTTTCTGATTCTGATTCTTACTAAGAAACTTACCCCTGGTTTCATAGATAAGGCTTAAGTCTAGTCCCAAAATGTAATTCTAGGCTGTTACAACTGAAACTTGCACTAACTGATCTTAAAATTGGTCAGTGCCTTTGTTTTGTCTCGAGATACATACCAGTAATTTTCTTTTTCTAAGGCATGTTTTTAAAAAGTACTTAAATGTTCTAATTGAACTATTGGCCTAATCCTGGTTTAGTTTAAGCCATGTCTGAAACCAGGCCATAGAGTTTTATTCTTCTCTATATTTTGAAGGTTTTTACTGAGGGGTTTGTTTGTATATCATCCCCCAAATACAGATTGTAGTCAGCCTAAGGCACACCTGTGCAATAAATGATGTTTTATTAACAAGGTTCGGGAGGAGCGCGTCAAATACCTAGCCTAATTAACACAACAGGAGTCCACTCAAGTCAATCAATGCTATGCATTCAAATACAGCTGACTTACCTCTATCCTTTTGACGGTTTATCAGCATCTGGTTCGCCCGTCTGCTATTATGTCACAAAGACAAACTTCTACGTCTGAAGCATGTCGCGCCACAACATCCGAGCGCAAATACTAGCAGGTGCGGACGTCGATCTTTCCTCTCTCCTCTCCCTCCTGCCTACCGCCGGCTCAAATCGCCAAATTGACTGCGGGGATTTTTCTGTCACAAGATTCAAATCCTCATTCATCACGTCTGCTTTCGTTTTCTGAGTTTTCCATTGCATTTAGTTGTTTCACTGAAATCATCCGTTCAGCTTTCCCCCATAGGCGACGCGAGCTCAATGATTATTTGTCGATCATAGCTGAGCTCGCGTTGTCCTGCGGAGGGGGGCATTTCTACACATACCACAAACTTTTTTCCGCAAAATGTGCGGTATGAGTCGCACAGTGGAACCAATGCCCCTAATGAGGTGCACTTGACCCAGATCTCCACAGCAGGGTGTTCCTAGGCTGCAGGAACATTTCGTGCGCAGTCTGCAGGTCAGTCGCCCACTCCACTATGACCTGCCCGCAGATCCATCCCTGCACACCCCCGAGCCCAGTCACTCTCCCCATAAAAACCTCCAGCTATGTCCCAAGATCTGCAACTACGGCAAACACTGAACTTGCGCAAACGGACCCACCTGCAGCAGAGAGCAGGCAACCATGCAACTCCTTCAACAACGGGAGATGCGCTAGACAACGTTGCCGCTTTCTCCATGTCTGCAGCTTCTGTGGCGGAGCTCACGCCCGTGTTATCTGTCCAGTGTACAAAGCTGTAAATAAAAGATCAAAAAACTACCTATCGACTCCCTTGAACATTTCTCGCTTAGCTATCGAACTTGCTCTCCATCCAGACAAAGAATTTACTAATTATCTTTTGTCTGGCCTCAGACACGGTTTTAACCCTGGTGTGGAATGCGTTCTTTCCCAAAATAAAATCTGCAATAATCTCCAATCTGCCCTCGCAGAGCCCGACGTCGTTAACGACCTAATCAAAAAAGAAGTCAACCCTTTGAAGTCTTTCGCATCAGCCCCGTCGGAGTAGCCACAAGGAAATTTTCGGGTAAAAAAACGGCTATTCATCGATCTATCATCTCCCCATAATTCCCCGGTTCCAAGCATCAACAGCCTGATCCCACTCGATGAATTTTCTCTTAGATACCACGACATAGACCAAGCAGTCGAACTGATTAAAACTGCAGGCCGAGGGGCCTGGCTCGCAAAAGTGGACATCACTTCCGCTTTCAAAGTGATGCCCATCCATCCAGACTCATGGCATCTATTCGGGATACGATGGCTTGAGAAATTCTACTTCGCTGTCTGTCTAACTTTCGGTTGCAAAAGCAGCCCCAAAATTTTCAACATGCTATCAGAAGTTTGCTGGATCCTATTGAACAATTACGCCATTCCTCACCTTATTCACCTCCTAGACGATTTCCTCGTCATTTCGCCTCCTGACGCAATCCCAGCCGCTCATATCCTCACAATCCAAAAAGTTTTTTCCGAGCTCGGGATCCCCATCGCTGAGGAAAAAACCATGGGTCCCACCACATCCATCGAGTTTCTAGGCATCAACCTAGACTTAGTTAAATTTCAGGTATCCCTGCCTAAAGAAAAGATTGACCGAATAATCCTCGTCTCCTCCACCCTCCTCACCAGCCCAAGCTGTTCCAAACGCAAGCTCCTCTCTCTGCTCGGGCATCTAAATTTCGCCATGCGCATCATTCCCCAAGGTCGCCCTTTCATTTCACACCTCCTCTCACTCGCCTCCTCGGTTCACGCGCTCGAGGACCTCATTAGCCTATCTCACGCATGCCGCAATGAACTTAGGCTCTGGATAATGTTCCTTAAACAATGGAACAGCCTTTCACTCTTTTATAACAACCTCGTTTCATCTCCCATTGACATCCAACTATTTACAGACGCAGCTCCCTCCACTGGCTTCGGAGGGTTTTACCAAGGTCGCTGGTTCGCATCTCCGTGGCCCCCCCAGCTGCAGGGCTCCCCCCAGTCCTCAGCTTTTTTCGAGCTTTACCCCCTCGTGGTAGCAGCTTACCTGTGGGGGAACGAATGGGCTTCCAAAAGCATCTTAGTGCATTGCGACAATGAAGCAGCCGTGCAGTGCATTAATAAAGGCCGTTCTCATTCTCCTGCCCTCACGCCTCTCATAAGACGCTTAATATGGATCTCAGCCTGTGACCAATTCATATTAGTTGCCAAACATGTTCCAGGTTCAGAAAACCAAATCGCTGACTCTCTATCTCGCTTTCTGTTTCAGAAATTCAGGACGCTGGTCCAGAGGCGGACAAATCCCCAACTCCAGTTCCTCATTATTCAGAATTAATATTCCCATAAATCACACGCTAAAACCCCTCCTCGACGCATCCCTCGACACCATCCTCCAAGCAGTCTCTCCCAGAACCCTCCAGTCATACATGACCGCGTGGAGATGCTTCAAAGCTTTCCACCTCTCATACAACATACCCTTCCCTGATTTTTCCCTACTCTCAATCACCTCATTTATCTCCTTTCTCAACAGCATCAAGTGCCTCCAAGCCGGGTCCATCAAGGGCTACCTGTGCGGTATCCAATTCTTCCACAAGCTGATGTTTGGCGCCCCCTCGCCCGGAATAAGTAACTCGCAAACCTCCCTCCTGATCAGGGGAATCCAACGATCCCGGCCCACCCGAAACGACCCTAGACTTCCCATAACATTAGACATCCTTACCAAATGTATCCACACCCTCCGCACCAATTATCAGCCTCTCAGTGCCACCCGCACACTTCATGCCATGTTCATCCTAGCTTTTTTCGGGTTCCTCAGATGCTCGGAACTCACCATTTCCTCTAAATTTGATCCAAATACCAACCCCACCATCTCAGATTTAACAATAGTTGATAATGAAACAATTTCCTTTTTAATCAAACAAAGCAAGACAGACCAAGCCAAAAGAGGCCATGTCATCTACATCTTCAACCTCCCTTCTCCAATCCAACCTTATCAGTCCGTCCTCGAGTTCCTCCGCCTCAGAAATTCACAGACTAAATCCCCCCACGAACCCCTGTTCCTAGATGAAGCCAAAAAACCTGTCACTCGTTTCTGGTTCCAAAAACACCTCAAATCTGTCCTGCAATCGTCAGGCATCCCAGCAGAAAAATTCTCCAGCCACTCTTTTCGTATCGGGGCAGCAACATCAGCAGCCCAGCAAGGCCTCTCCAAACAGCAGATCCAAACCCTAGGAAGATGGTCGTCAGAAGCCTTTCAAAGCTACATCAGAACTAACCAATCCCACATCAAAGAAGCCCACCAAACCCACATTGGTTGACAAGCCAAGTAAAGTAACCTCCCCACATCTCTTCCTTCTGACTGGTGCAATGCCTGGAGTCTTGAGCTCCCATTAGTCGCAACGAGAGCCCTCCCGGGGGGTTTTCCTTTCTCCCTCTCTTCCCGGTGGGCCAAACTCCATGTCTCTTCCCCGCCTGGTGCAACACCGGAGTTTTGATCTCCCATCAGTTGCCGCGAGAGCCCTCCCAGGCGGGTTCGCCTTCCTCCTTCCTGGCCTGGGAGGCCAAACTCCATGTCTCTTTCCCCCGCCTGGTGCAACGCCGGAGTTTTTGATCTCCCATCAGTTGCCACGAGAGCCCTCCCAGGCAGGTTCGCCTCTCTCCCTCTCTTCCCGACGGGCCAAACTCCATGTCTCTTCCCCACCTGGTGCAACACCAGAGTCTTGATCTCCCATCAGTTGCCGCGAGAGCCCTCCCAGGCGGGTTCGCCTTCCTCCCTCTCTTCCCGGCGGGCCAAACTCCTTTTCTCTTCCCCGCCTGGTGCAACACCGGAGTCTTGATTTCCCAGCAGTTGCCGCGAGAGCCCTCCCAGGCGGGTTTGCCTTTCTCCCTCCTTGCCCGACGGGCCAAACTCCACGTCTCTTCCCCCCGCCTGGTGCAACGCCTGGAGTCTTGATCTCCCAGCAGTTGCCGCGAGAGCCCTCCCAGGCGGGTTTGCCTTTCTCACTCCTCGCCTGATGGGCCAAACTCCACATCTCTTCCCCCTGCCTGGTGCAATGCCTGGAGTCTTGATCTCCCAGCAGTTGCCGCGAGAGCCCTCCCAGGTGGGCTTCCTTCCTTCTTGCCTGCCCGGTGAGAGCCCTCCCGGTCAGGCCTCCATACTTGCTGCCCACAAGCGAGGCTCACCCATCCGATACCACGAGTCTTGATCTCTCGTCGGACGTCTCGAGAGTCCTCCTGACTGGGCGCCCCAAACCACGCATTCCAACATCAGCGGGTGGCAGGGCCTACCCATCCGTAGCCTCAAAACGGGAGTATGTAGGCTCCTCTGGCCTGCCAACCAGGCGACTTTTCAATCGGCAGCCTCCGCCAGATCTTAGCGCCTATTTTGGGGGAGTCTTCAGTCCGGCAGCTGTCCTCCACTCTATTGCTTTTTGGGGGGTTCTCTGGGTTCGGGCCATTCCGGAGCTCGGAGCCCTTCCCTGGACAGCACGCCAAACATGCATTACTATATTCCGGCTAATTATATGTAAGCGTGAACTCGTGAATCATGCTGTCTAATCAGCATCTTGATATGCCACACCTGTGAGGTGGATGGATTATCTCGGCAAAGGAGAAGTGCTCACTAACACAGATTTAGACAGATTTGTGAACAATATTTGAGAGAAACAGGCCTTTTGTGTACAAAGAGTTCAACTCATGAAAAATAGGGGCGAAAATAAAAGCGTTGCGTTTGCGTAATTTTGGTCAGTGTATTTGCACCTGTAGATTTAAATTACAATACGTATCTTTAAAAGCTTGTTTCTCCACTTCAGCAGCATTTACATAAACCAAACTTGGTAGTTTTATTACTTGCTTGATTCTGAAGATTTTTACTGAGGGGTTTGTCCATATATCCGTTGGATGGTTTTATTATTGCACTTTATCTATTTGCATCTGTAGATTTCAGTCACAATATATATTTTTAAAGTTTTTTTCTCCACTTTAGCAGCACTTACTTTCAGCAAGCTTGGTAGTTTTATTCCACTCTATATTCTGAAGAACTTTACGAAGGGATTTGTTCATATGTCATTTACACAGATTTATAGAACATTTTATTCCAAAAAAAAAAAAAAAAAAAAAAAATTATAGTTGTTGATTTTCAGATTTATGGAATATTAAAAGGATAATTCCAAAATCCCTGCTGGAAAAACCTTTAACTCAAGTAAGTCAACAAAATCAATCAAGAATTTTGAACCTGGCCTTATCCATTTGAATGCAATTCAGTGCATATTTATTGAAATAATGCATTGTTTGCACATAAACATGACATTTTTAAAAAAAAAAAAAACTTGATACAAAAAATGTCTGCAGTCTTGAAATAGTTATTTTTTTTTACTCTTTTGACTTAGGGTGTCTTGCCTTATATACAGTCATTCCAGTGATTTGAATCTGACACACAAATAGAAATCTCGCCCATGAATCTCTATAAAATGACTTTTAAAAACCTTCAGGAACTACAACCATTTATGTGGAAATAACACATAACTCTGTTGTGATGCAGGATGGAAGATGTGGATGAAGGACAAATACAGAGTGGTGCATCGTGATGTCCATTGCTTGGAGCTGGAGAAAGGATTTCATCACCATCAGACGGATAGAGTTCGCTAAAACAGAACGATAGGTATGTCGGTTAAATAAACCGGTGAGTTCATGCTGTGAGGTTAGTCTAATTTTATCTGAGTTTCTTCTGAAAGGACCTGATATTGCTGTGCAGAAAAAGATGCAAGTGTAATGATGGTGGTAGTGATAGCAAAACAGTGAAAACCACAGAAAAAGCAACACATTTAAATGTGTTGCATCTTTAGAAAGTGGAAGATGAGAGTCAGTGACTTTTTAAAAACCCACTACTCTGGTCAAAGACTTTAAGAAAACATTTAAAACTTTTTCTATTTTTGCAAGAGTTTTTAAAAGTTAAATTAATTCAGCGTAAAGCTCCTTTAAGTTTGTCTGTACTGTCCATAATGTATGATGTAAATGAAAAAAAATCTTTATATGTTTAGAGCTAGAACATAATGAGATTAAATAAATCTGTTTACATTTAGATTTAACATTTAGATTTTATACATTTTGTAGCATCTGGACCAATCAGACATACAGTTATTTGTTACATTTAACAAATAGTCTTTAAACCCAACAAGCCATAAACGCTGGAACTCTGGAGACAACCCCCCAAAGCAACTAACACCCCAAAAGGGCTCAGTTGCCAGGACGACCATCTGATAAGAGGTTTTATTGCCCAGAGGAATGCACATTTGCCCATGCTACATTTGGCCATAGGAAAGACTCTATCCTATTCATTCACAGACAAACCTTTCTTTGACTTTCCTATCACACATAGCCCAGGTCATTGTGTACAGTATTACTGCATTGTATTTTAATTTTGTCTGTTGTATTTGTATTTGTCTTTCTACTGTTTTATGCATGCGTTATGATAGATGACTAGTCGTATAACCCACCTATGCCATGTTTGGTCTCTTTGTATTTGTATTTCGATGATCTAAAAGATGGTGTAAATTAGATGTTGATACCTATGTAACATATTCGTTTTTTAAGAAAGCTTAGTAGTTTTGCATCAACACCCAATCAAATTACATATGCAAAATACCATGCTCACAGACAAAGAGTCGTAAACTTTCCCTCCAAAGGAGAAAGTTACCATTGGTCCGTGGACCTCCTGGAGGCGCAGCCTCCAGAGAGCTTAAAGGCATCACACGATTGACTCTCTTCTCTTTTCGCTCTCCTCTTCCGATTGCTGCCCGTGTGGAGGAACCCACGGGGAGCCTGAGCCGGCACAGGGCGTGCCAGGCGGGGCCGACAGACCCCAACATCTAGAGCTGTGGCTCTCGATCACAAAGAGCCAGACACTTTCACTCAACCCTGGAATTCATCCTCATGAAATGTCCTCGAACAGATATTTCTCTCTTCTGCGTTTTTTAGTTTTCTTCACTTGTCTCACATGAGTTCTTTCAGAACCTAAGAGGATGAGGAGGATGAGCTAGAACTCGCCGGGACTTTAAGCTGCACCAGGCCTTGCGGCCTTGTCTTTCCATTCCCCAAAGATCACAGGACTTCAGCTGGGTCCCTCTCAGCTCTTGGTTCCTCTTCAATTTCCACATGGGAAGAAACTCCCAGAACATCTTTGGAGTTCATCACTCTTCGGACCCGGAAGAACGTGATCGTGATTCCAAAACCACCACCGCTCCAAACCATTGAGACTTTCACCCGAGACTGCATTCGGACACTTGTTCATCGACCAAGGCAATGCAAGTATCGTACATTTAACTAAACAAAACAGAGGTTTAGTACAAGCTGTAGACAGCACTGATGGTTTCACTCAGGTGGTTAACTGACTATTTTCATAGCTACATTCTCTGGTCTCTTTAACTGCTTTCACTGACCCTTCCCCCCTGTATGAGTGATTTCATGTTTGTTTGTTTAGATTAGTTATGTGTTAGTCCTTCGTTAATAAACTCTTGTGCACAAATTACATGAGTTTTGATTCTGATTCTGCCTTGCAAATTAATGTCCCTTTACGATTCAGATTCGAGCTACATGCTCTAATGCAACAGTACTTTAAGAAAGTTATTTTCTGTGCCCAAGAAAATATCATTTCTTAGAGTTGATATAAAAATTATACTGAATGTTCGCTGGACAAGCAGATTAGTTGATGGAAAATTAATTCTGCTACAGTTACTAATAGCAGCTGATATAAATAATTGTAATTCATCAGAATTAATTGTAATTATTTATATACATTTCCCTTTTGAGCTAAATCGCTACAATTTACACACACACACACACACACACACACACACACACACACACACACACACACACACACACACACACACACACACACACACACACACACACACGATCTTTCCTACTGTATTTTACACTGAAATTTAATTGGCTGTTTTAAGTAAAAATAACATTTGGTGAAGTTTAAAATATTTAGTTACTCTTTTAGTTTTGAGTATTTAAATAAGATATTGAGCAAAATAATGCTATTAATTTTTTTCTGAGGAACATTATTTTTGTTCACACAACATAAGCGAAAAGAAAGTCACAGAGGACATGAGGGTGACAAAATGACAGATTGTTTGTAAATTATCACTTTAAGCAGAACAGACATGCAAACACTTGTTTGCATGTCAGATAAAATAGAGAAGGAAGCCTACATTACTTTAATGATAAATGGAGGACTACCTACAGCTGTAAATCATAAAAAAACGTATATATGTAAATGGGTCAGTGTGTGTGCACACAAATAACATGTATACACCATGCTTTAAAAATTAATCCTCACTTCAGCCTATTAGTGCAGCATCACATCCAGCATCACATCCGTCAAATAAAGAGATCATCTTGTCACACTATCTTTGAGGCAACAAACAGAAGTAGTTTATAAAATTTCACACTTATCTCGATGAGTGTGAAAAACTCATGATCCAAGAGAATGAAACTCAATCAAACTTCAGAAAAATCAAATGAATGAATTCCTCTAAATATCCTGACAGGACTTTTTCCTTTTTCATCTTCTCATGAAAGTGTGTTTACAGCTGTGCAGATAACATCAGGACCTTTTTCTGTGTGTTTGTTAATCATTAGCGGTTATAAAGTGACACTGCTGAACGAGGAAGAAGATGCAATAGTGTCACTTTAAAAACTTGCAGCAAAAACACGCTCAAAAATACTCATCCAACAGATACTACTCTTTCTTTGTAAAAAAGAAATCTTTTCTTTTCTTTGAGTGCCTAAAACTATACATTTCTTAAAAATTATATATTCTTTTGCCTGAAATAAAATAAACATTAACTGAAATTATTTTTTTGTATAACTTTTTAAATATTTTATCTCAGCTAGTTGCCTGAAGGCAACATTTCTCATGAAATAAATGTTCATAAAAAAACTATATTGACATAATTAAAAAAAATATATATTTTAAAATATTTATTAAAATATTTATCAAAACTATAATAGTACATCAATGATACTAAAATAATAAAATGATCCTGCTTGTGTGGATTTATAAAATTTTTAATCTTAGAGATATTTTACACTAATAAATATAATAATTTAAGTCTATTAATTCATTCATATGCAGTCCAGAAATCATCACTTGAAATATGGATCAAAGATGAAAAGGGGTTTTCAAGCATCAAAATAATAACAGTGTTATACAGCTTTAAATTTCCCCCTACATTAGAACACGTCCTGTTTAAAGAAATTTTTCTGAGCAAAAAATGACCATCATCCATTTTTACCATGATTTACAAAAAAGGTAAACCATGTACATTTCAGTGTAACAGTAGTTTATAACAAAACAAAACAAAACAAAAAAAGAAATAAATAAAAATAAAAATAAAAAAATCTTGTAAGGCACATTTACATCCAAAATCACTAGATGACATTAAGAGTCTCTATTTATGGACCACAGTTTAGCCCCAAAAATACTAATCACTTTTTTTTTACAACTGTTCTTTAGATCAGTTTGTCAGCAAAATGTTTTTTAACATTTAAAATGTAAATAAATATATAAATAAAAGTATTCTTCTTTTATTAAGTACAGGTCAGAATAAATATATTTCATTTTTACATAAATATGAATGATGCTGGAACATTATTTCACCCATATTTTGATATTTTATTTTTAAGTTATCTGAAACATTAGACTTGCTTTTAATTTGCCTTCTGTGTATTTAAAATCACTTTTTCATTATTAATTTGAAAATGTGATGTCTTGTCTTTGGCCCATATATATATATATATATATATCTCATTAGAGCGGAGTATGTTTTAGAAATGACTTATTATTTGCAAAAGTTCATGCATGTAGATGACCGAGATGCCCACGACATTCAACTATTGCACTTGCAAGGCATGAGACGTTTCTGCAGGAAATCACATGACATGATCAGGAAACCACATTTAAATAATTCACCCCAGATCATGCTATGATTTTCCCAACCCACCATTTCAAAAGGTTAAAACAGATAAAAATAAAACACTAATCTACAGTGTTAAACAATGGTTTAATCAATCTTACATTTATAAACATGTCAAGCTACAGGAAGTGATGCAACACTGACATACCAAAAAACACACTCAATCAGCTTGTAAAACAGAAAAAGAGGATCAGATGGGTGCACTATACATACATATATATATATATATATATATATATATATATATATATATATATATATATATATATATATATATATATATATATATATATATATATATATATATATGGGGAGAGAAAGAGAGAGAGAGAGAGAGAGAGAGAGAGAGAGTGCTTTACATGAGTGTACTATATGTGTGTGAATAAAGTTAGATATGCTGTAGAAACCATTTACATTTAGAAATGATCAAATTTCACAAATAATTACAAAGAAATGACCTAAAATGAGAAGTCGTTTCATATTCAGCATTATATAAAGAGTTGGACCATAATATAATTTTTTTTTTAAATAATAAATTAATACATTTGATTTTTAATTTGATTTTTCAGTGAAAGCAACAAAGATGCAACAAAGTTGAGTACATTTATATTTCTGCTTTTAGCAGATGCTTTACTGTGAATTCAAGTTATTAAGATTTTATGTTGGAATTGAACCCTGGACTAGTTTCGATGGTAAAAACAACACCGTTTACTACCAAACAACACTACAGGACTTATGTGAGTGAACTTTTCTCAGGCCGTTTACTGTACTTAACTTACAAAATTTAAGACATCATTATTGCAATACTTATTTGTAAACAGAGGTGTTTAGAAACAACGCGTGACTGCTTCAACTCACTCCAGACGGCCAAATGCAGATATTTGACGTATTTTAACCCCTAAAACTAGTCTATAGTAGTCAACATTTAAAGTGGATTAAAACCTTTCATCAAAGTTGCCCTAAAACCCAAACAATACCTGTTCTTCTTGTCTTAGGACAACTTTGACAAACTTTTTTGATCCACTTCAAATATTGACTACTGTATATTCTAGAACTCGTGTTGGTTTCACACTGAATGGCAGCGCAGAAGCTGTGCGTATGTGGAGCGGGAGCAGCACGCGCCCATTGTGAACCGCGGTTTGTGTACTGCAAATACAGACGAGTATCGCTCATTCGGTCACGCTTTTCAGGTGTTCTCAGACAACTGTTCGTCAGGTGCTTTGATTTATGATATGGGCAGCATGCTGTGATGCGGCCGTGTTCCCCTCTGTCCCACACACACGTGCATAGGGGCTAACATGCTGTACATATAGGTAGTTTACAAGATGAAAAATAATCTTAAAGTTAATAAATGCCTTTAGTTTTAATAATTTATACAGGCCTTTTAAATTTGGGCAGTAACTCCTGGCAGTGATGTGTTTTCCTGTAGTTGATTCTGTGCAAACTCTAATAATGTTGTAGATTTAAGTACCAAATGAGAATTATTGAATAAATCGTCTTAATGATTCCCAATTTGGTTTAAGATAATTAAAGCAACGGTTTTTCAAAAACAAAAAGAATATGTAAAAGTATATTATTTGGGGTAAAAATCGCCCATGCTGTTGGGGCTACACTGCAAAAGATGATTTTCTTCCTTAGTATTTTTGTCTTGTTTTCTAGTATAAATATCTAAGAATTCTTGAATCAGGATGCATCTACTTGCATTTAAATAAAATGACTTAAGATATTATGCAATATTATCCATTGGCAGTTATTTTTGCTTGTTTTATTTAAGAAAAAACTAACAATTTGGGTAATTGTTTTCAGAAAACAAGACATGTCATTTTAAGTCATTTTACTTGTCCAGTAAATGCATCCTGATTCAAGATTTTTTTAGATATTTATACTAGAAAACAAAAATACTAAGAAAGAACATTTTTTTGCAGTGTAAAGGCACAATAATTTACAACATAATTAATAGATGACTGACTTTTACATTTGTTGACATGACATGGTTAGATTCAGATATCATATATTATGTTGGGTGTCCACCATTATAATCACTACGTTTATAATGAAACCATCAAATTTAAAAAACATGATATTAAACATATCACATAAAAAAAAAAAAAAAAAATCATTTGTCGTTACTAAATCTATATTAAATTATTATGGGATCTCTTTCAATGCTTTCAGAATCTTCACTTTTAAAAATTTTGTTCCTGTATTTTAAAATATGTTTTATTAACGTATTTGAATGACAGTAGCCTATATTATTTTAGCTAAAGTGTATACTGTGTGCTTTTACCCCGTGATTGTGATACATGATTTTATGGTGAAAGTGTTATTTTTCATGTTAATCAGGTCCATTTTGATCAAGAACTATGCACTGTGGCTTTAATCCAGTGTAAGCGGCGCAGCAAAAACAGACTTGGCGCTGAAACGATCCCAGCACTGCCGCTTCTGCTCTGCTACGCGCTGCTGCGCCGCCTCTGCATGCCGTGTGAATGTTCTAGCAAAGCTCCAATTTTCTGTAACTTCTGAATTTCAGTTGCTTTGAAATGTTTCAATAATTCAAAATCACCAACGGCTGTGTTTTAATGACTTGAGCACTTGTGCACATCGATAACCTCCTTGTGTTTCACGATTATAAGACGTTCATTTAAGCCCTTTCTTGCCGTCATATAGTCGCAGCTGCAACTCAAGAAGTGCTAAAAGCAAAAGTGCTCTGTAGATTCTGGGAAAAATAACATGCAATTGGTTTCCTCTTTTTGTGATCGTCTTGTTTACTCAACATCTCAAAGTTCAGCCCAGACATGTACGCTAAAGCCACACTCTACAGTCCATATCAACATACAGCGCGTCGCATGTGCTTTATATCAACTGTGAAACTTCCAAAGTCAAATTTAAGTGAACATAAGTGCTTGATTTTCCCAGTGCAATCAGACATGAGTTGTTGTTGTGAAACTAGCGTCTCACTACCTGCGAGTAAATACACTCCTCCTGAGGCTGCAGAGCCTTCGAGCGGTTCGGAGTGAACGTCACCTCGCCGTACTGAACCTCGTCCTCCTCCTTCCTTTCCTTCCTCTTTGTCTGCCGTCTGACCGCGGCGTATTCCACATCAGCGGTCGGGAGCGATTCTGCGGAGAGAAATCAATAAAAAGAAAAAGGTTGCATTTTCAAATCCCTTATCTTTACACAATCTTTGATCATATTCTACATTAGAAAGTCATTATATTGCAGCAAAAGATAAACATGGATATTCACTTCATGAGCCTTTTGTTCATTTGTAACACGACAGACGAAATTAACAAATCATTCATGAACCAACACATCACTATTAAACTGTTACAGATTAGCTTAGTTTTACATTTTACGTTTTTTGTTTTATTGTTGTGATCAATGTTTTTATGATTGTTCTATTTCCTTTTTTGTGATTATTGTTTTTATTATTGCTTTTATGATTATTCTACTTCCTTTTATGTAAAGCACTTTGAATTACCTTTGTGTATGAAATGTGCTATATAAATAAACTTGCCTTGCCTTGCCTAGTTGCGCAAGTAAGAACGAGTGAATCTTCTAAACCACTAAACCTTTCTTCAGAAGACAAAATAAGTCATCTTAGTTTACAACCGAAGACCAAAACCTTTCACTGCTCTTTATACATTACAATCTTTGAAAACAACAACTGATGGTTTTGAACAGTCCTCTTCTGCTAATTTTTATAATACAAATTAAACGTTTAACAACATTAAAAAAAAACATGAACATGCCAGAGGCTCACCAGTGACAAAATACATTATAGTACAAAGCATGTAATATTACAATAATAACGCCTTCCATTGTCTCTTTGTCTGCAAATAGATACGCTGACATTCTGACATTCTGACATATCTTTTGTACACCATGTACATTTTGGGGCTTTTTTTAAGGAAACAATAAGGGTTCTACCTATAGAAGTCTATGGAACCCAAAAACTTTAAAGCTCAATATCTCAAATCTGCTCAGAATGCAAATAGAACCTTATAATTCCAAGGCGACGAAGTTTGCATTGAACATGGGATGGGAACTGACTGACTGATTCAGAGCAAAAGAATCAACCCCAAAAGAGTCTAGGATTGCAAACATTATCTTTATTACCCACTCCATAACGCAGCTTTCACACTTTAAACTACATGATTTTAAAAGACAGATTCAACCAGTTTCTACATGATCTTTTCTAACACACCACAAGCTGAAAACAACAGTGTAAAGTAGATCTCCAAGCTTCATTGAGTTTCTTACCCTTTTTCTCATTAGAGATATCCGCGTATGTGAGCTCCGTATCTCCAGCAGCGTCTGATGGGAAAACACTTACATTATCAACAGATCAACTACAATCTCGTATTTCAATCATTAAAGTATTGGCTTCAAAACTAACCTTATAACAATCATGCTGGTCAAATGTTTTTCACATACCAGAGTGTTGCGTTTATGTTAATAAATTCCAGTCATTCATAAACAAGCATGCATGTATGCACATTTACAAATGACAATCAATTTTCACATTTAACTAACTGGTTAAGCAGTTAATTTGTAATTATATATTATTATAGTAAATAGTGTTATTAAAATGCAGTGTCAAAAGAACACTAAACATTTAAATGTTATATGCACGTTTCACATGTTGGAAGCTGGTGTACATTTTTTCAAACCAACTAACATTGTAAACAAACACTGCTTAATGAAAAATGTACATAAAAATGAAATCTGCTAATGTTTTTGCGTAATTTTAATATTTTATTTGATAATGTTCTTTCTTTTATATTTTATCATTAGAGTATGCTATGATAATTATTTAACTATTTATTATTTATTTTGTATTTATTAACTATTGTATTTTTGTGTGTGTATTGTTAATTGCATCTTGAGGGTTGTCACAAGAGAAATTTCTTTGTGCTACACAATGACAATAAAGTACTTGACATTTCAGATGTTTCATGAATGAGGGCAAATGACTTTAACCATCCTATTTATGCCGTGGTCATACTAGAGTACTACTAGCCAAAAATAAATGGTCAAATATCATTATCAAATCTAATAATCTGGTAAAACTAAAGATTTTTTTTCTATACATTCATGAGGCTTGAGGAATAATATCGTTTCAAAAACGTTCTGCCATTTTGCACCAATTTTACCCACAGGAAGTTTTTCAGATCATCTTTATAACGTCTATAATGTTTCTACTTTTGGTGTAATTGTCTTTGAAACTGTCTGTAAGGGAGTGCAATGACCAAACAAATCTATTCAGCATATATAACATATAATCTACAAATCTTCTGAAGATCTTGATGGATATTAACCAATGTGTTTTGCTCTGTAATTGCTACGTGCATTGAATAGTACTACATTTTAACCTTTATCAGGTAGTATATGAATTACAGATTCATATAAACTGACCTGGTGTTGACTTGAGCCGTTTCTTCTTGTAAACATAACATACAGTGATGAACAGGAGAATCAGGATCAGAGCAGCGCAGCCCCCAATCAGATAAAATAAAACTATGGAGAAAAAAAAACAACCACACAAGGTCATTTAAATCAAACTCCAAAAAATGATTTGAAAGGTTCATTCATATCAACTGCAACAGCAGCAAGAACAGAACTTTAACACCTACATGCAATTAATAGCACAATAAGTTCAAAAAACAGATTAGTTACAGGGCCTGCATCACTGCCATCATTATTATTGGGTTTATTTGTAATTCACAGTATTTGTTGTAGCTCAACACTCACACATTTGTGGAAGTGCTTCAGTTCTCTGAGGGTGGGTTTGATTCGTACCAGCTGATGAGAAACTCGTACCATAATCTGACATCTGTGTAGAGCTGGACACTGTAGAGGTCAAACTAGAGGTCACAGGTGCAGTAGTTGGTTCTGAAATAAAACATAAGCACAGAATCACCTGCTTTCTCTCTGAATATAATGTAATGCAGAGATAATTAATTATTTTGAAGAACTAAGTGGCCAGTAAAGAGATAATTTGTCTGAATCTTAGCAACCCTGTCAAGGAAACAGTCAGATCACATTTCAGTTCAAAACTGTAATTAGTAAGTAATATTTTTCATAATGTTTCATTATATGTTTTTAGGGGCATTAAACCATTTTGAATTGTAATATTTACCCTCACATCTCATTTCTGACAACAAAAATAATAATAATAATAATTTATATATAAAATGTAAAATATTATATAGTGTGCATAATTTTGTTTTTTTTTGTTTTGATCATGTTTGTTTGTTTCTAATTTAGTGCCACACCAGCTACTGCTGAAAAACAAGTGGGGAAAAAAATAAAAGAAATGATAATGGTAAATAGATAAACTATATATAACTATAAACTATATATAACTATATAAACTATATATAAACAACAAATAAAGGTTTTTAAAGTTTATTTTAAAGTATATTTTTCATTAGAAAGTCTAAATCCAGTGTAAATCTGTTCTCACTTCATTCAAAATCCTTTATAAAGAGTCCTAGAGGAGTTAAAACCATCATAATCCATCAAAATATGCTTCAGAGATACTGCAGTCTGGTATAATTAAAATAATCTGGTAAAACCTGATTTTGACGTGTTCTTGACAGGTTTTGAGAGAGTCTACGTCACTCTTGTTGCTGTTGTTATTGTTTAGCAAATATTGTGGACATTCATGTATTAAAAGCTCACCAGGACAGGGTTTGACACTTATGGTTTTCTGTACGTGACTGACGTGGTTCTTCACGCTGCAGCTGATGTTTCCATCAGTTCCCTCATTCAGCAGAATGGTAGTTTTTCCATCCATGGGTGGTTGTTCTAGTATTTTTCCATTCAGAGTCCAGTTGTAGATGATCTGATCACCTTCAGATGAGCAGGACACTGACCTCTGATTGGAGGAGCAGCTGATTGACACTTCCACTGAGCCAATAGGAGCTGGAGGGAGGGACACATGACAGTCACATGAATCAAGACATTTCTAAACAAAATTGTGATGTGATTGCTGGCCTTACTAAATATGCAGTGTAGGTCAGTCATGCGACAACAATTGTACTGTTTGCTTTCACATATTATTTGAAACACAGGAGAATCTTGTTCTTCCACACTACTCATACTATTACTGGAGTATGTAGTGTGTTTACTGTGTGCTACAGGAATAAAAACCTTCACAGAGATTGAACTGATTCATTTGCATGAGAGTGAGATCTTTGGAGAACATGAGATTGAAACGAGTCTGATGAGAGTTTCTGTACCTTCAACAATCACTTGAAGATCTCTAGATGTTTCTGTGCCGTCTGAGTTAGAGAGAATTAGTCTGTAATCCCCTGAATCTGCTCTGATCACATGCTTTATTATCACAGTCCCATTAATGACTGTCACTTCAGTTCTGTTATTATAAAATTCACAACTGTTTATATTGTCATTCTTTATTCTACAACCTAAACCATCTTGTGTGTTGTTGTTTATTCTCTTTTTTAAGTGCAGTTTATATTTACTAGCATTCACCATCAGCAGATTGAGTTTGTGTCCCAGAGCTGCATAACAAGGATCAGACTGATCAAACCTACAGTTCCAATCCACACCTGAAAAACAAAAAAAAACACACACACACACGCACACACACACAATGAAAATGTAACCAAAATCTACATCATTAATTAAAATCAGACACAAATTACACAAACATTCACAGAAATAAAGTTCAACTGAAGAAACGTATCAGACTCTTGATCTGATCTTAGTTCATCCCAGGAATGATCTTCTGTCATTTGCGTCTCTTATTATTGATATTAACAATTATATCACTTGACAGATTTGATTTGGATTAGTGAACAACTGTTAAAACATTTGTTTTAAGAAATAAACACTGATTTAATATTGGAATATCAGCTAGTCAGTGTGCTCTCATTAATCCTAATGTTTTTATTCAAATTATATTATTTCTTTCACTGTCCACAAAGTTTTTCTAAAAAACTTCTGATAATGCATAAATTATCTTTGTCCTGCTCTTTCTGTGTAAACCCATTACTCTGTGACATTTCATAATATTACTATTTATAATATCTTCCTTCTGACAGTGACATCATATTTAATGAAGAGACATCATTTGGTGAAACTCGTATATTAAAAATGATTTTTATTTATATAAATATATTTAGTATTTACACAATGCTAAAACTTTCTTAGCACAAGGGACATAAGGAAACACCCACATTCTCGCACAATTTGTAATCCTCCACTAATATAAACTGTGAAGAAATCAGAAAACACTACGACTAGACTACTGCAAACTCTTAATGTAATACTACAACTTAAATAAAAACTACAGATGTTTTTGTTTCAGATATTCATGTGATTGATCAGCATCATAAGATGAGTTTGATGTGAAAGTGACTCACATGCAGTAGTTTGCAGCAGCAGCATCAGTCCAAAGATGAGCATCATTTCTATAAAATCCAGTTTCCAGAAGAGCCCAATCCCAGCAGAAGAGTGTGATGCTGCTTCAGATCGTCTGGACTTTGTCTGTTTGTGTTCTGGCTCTCATCAAGCGTCTTCACAGCGAGACTCACACTGGACTGATGCATGAGGAAACATCTGACCGCTTCACTGAGGAAAGAGGAAGTTTCCTTGTATGGGTGAAGACACATGCTGTTAGTTTGCATTACAATTCATCAAAATAAAGTATAATTTTCAGACACATTTTCTAAAAAGTGCAAAAAAAAAAAAAATTCTTGTTTTAGAAGCAACAAGTGAAAATGCTGTAAAATTACCAATAATACAAAATACTTTATAAATTCTCCTTTAAGTCAAATTAAATATTATTTATACTTTATTGATGAAATGCTTTAGACCAGGGTTCCTCAAATCTTGCCCTGGAGGGACAATGTATTGCAGCATTTAGTACCAACCCTGAACAAACACACCTACCTGTGATTTTCTAATGATCCTGAAGACATCATTAACATGCTCAGGTGTGTTTGATTAGGGTTAGAGCTAAACTCTGCAGGAGAGTGGATCTTGTGGGCCAGGTCCCTGCTCTAGACAGTTCTATTGAGAGTAAACCAGAATCAGGTCTACATGTGGTTGTTACAGCAGGTTGTTTGTAATATCTTCCTCTGAGTGTGTGATGATGTTTATATTGTTTGACTCGCATCCAGTCAGTTCACATGTGAAGGAAGAGAATATTCTGAGCTTCAGCCCGTCTGGACTCGATCTTCTGTTTATGGAGCTGAGACTCTTGGGACTCTTTTGTATCTGCTCATGGATTAAAATGAATATAATTGTATTTTATTTACTTGAACTTAATTTATAATTAAAGCTAAATTATGAATGCATTTTAGTTAAAATTAATAAATTATCCATGAATCAACAAAACAGCGGATTACGTTGAAACGCCATGTTTATGCTTGCTTTTTAATGGTGGACAAAACACCTTTTTTTTTTTTTTTTTTTTGTTATGAGCGACATCTGCAGGAGGAAACAAGAGTTACAGCTGAACCCATTTACTAAAATGAATTTGATTTCTGCCAGGGTTTACTGTTGTTGTTGTTGTTTTAATGTGGTTTGTTTTTATGTCTGTTTAAATTCATTGACGTGCTTTGTTAGATAAAAATTAAATTGAACGTATTAAAAAACATGATTGAGCTTGTGACTTTTGACTGCAAATATGGTTTCATTTATTTTTATTATTTTCATTTATCTCAAAAAAGTTTTAATTAAGCATTCATTCAGCAATAAGCCCATTTACAATTTCTAAAGAATGACATGTTTCTCAATATTCTATGATGACACAAATATCTTGTGAAGAAAAATGCACAAATGTGGTTAAACCGAGAAAAAAAACATCTCAAAAACTGCATATTCAAGCAAAATTACAGCCAGAAAACACCAGACGCTGCAAAACTGAGAACAGATAAAACATCTAAACAGGCACTATAAATTAAGAGAAATCAACCAAACACAATAAAGTAAAAGAGAAAGAGCAGAAATATGAAATAAACACACAGAATGACTTCACAATCTGACAGATCATAATCAGAGAAATAAAAGAATTTGATCACTGATGAACAAAAGAGGTTTCGTGTAATGAAATGGAAAAGAAAGTTCATTGAAAGCATGAAGACAAATGAATAAAATAAGCAATAAATAAAGCAATGTCCATAAAGCAATCTTCATAAATAAAACTAGAAAATATGGTTTAATTCATATCTCCTGGTTTTAATTCATCTCTTGGTTTTAAACTATAAGATCTGCTGTCGACAGGTGAAAGCTGGATTGATGTGAAAATCTGAGACATTAGGAAATAATTTCTCATAGATGTGATGATCTGCTGCTGCTCTCATGAATCTTCTGCTGTGTGTTCATGTCGTTCTCTAAATCCTCTTCTTCACATTTTCTGATCTTCCTGTTTCTTTCCTAAAAGTATCACATCAGCATCATTATCATCATGCTCGTAAAATGGATGTCAAATCCATAATGATGATCATAAATGTCTCTGACCTGATGTGTGTCTCATGTAGATGTGAAAACCTCCTAACAGACCCAACAGAACCATCAGCTGAAAACACCAGACCAGCACAAACACCACAGACACTGAACACACTGAACAACAACAATTAGACAGAAAACAAAACCCATCGTTCATGTTTCCAGTAGTGTGTTTGTTAAACTCGTAACATATTCTGATAAACTCACACATCTGTGAAGGAAATACATCAGGGCTCGGAGTGAGGGTTTGGAAACTCGTACTATATTGTGATGTCTGTGTTGATGTAGAGGTCAAACTAAAGGTCACAGGTGCAGTAGTTGCTCCTGAAATCAAACATCAGCACAGAATCACCTGCTTTCTCTCTCTGAACCACATCAACACAATTCACTGCTGAGATCAAGCTGAAACAAACACTTTTCAACAGTTAAGAGCCCAATTAAGAGAACTGATTCACTTACATGATTGGTGTCACTGTAGTTTTTATATATAAATGGACATTCATGTATTAAAGTGCTCCTATTATGCCTTTTCAAATATGACCTTTCATGCAGTGTGTCATGTAGCTGTATGTGAACATAAACTATCTACAAAGTTGTGAAGCTGACAGTGCACGATAAATAAAGTTATTGTCTATCAAAAAAAAAAAAAAAAAAAAAAAAAAGAGTCGGCTCACCATCGCCTGAACGAGTTGTCGGGAATTCAAATCTTTTTCTGTTCACACGTCACGAAGTAACACATTTGCATAATGTCCGCCCACGTTCTACGTCGCGAACAACTTGCCCGCCCACAAACACAAAATTTCCATGTGGTTTACGTCATGTCGAGAAGACGCTGTATCCTCAGTACAATGCGGGATTCACCAAAGGCTTGCTCTTAAAAGATGGATCAGTGCCCAGTTTATTTGGACCGGCTTGTTCCTCTGAACCTCTAACTGCAAGTGTGATTAATAATTAATGGTTGTATTTTCTAGCGATTGTTCAAAATCGTCCTATATCGCTCATGGGGGTGAGTAAATTATCAGGACATTTTTATTCTGAAAGTGGAGTAATCCTTTAAAACTTGTTGCTCTCATGTAACGTTACTCTGTATCATGCAAAATACGTATTTAGTTGTGTGTGTGTTGTGTTGTGTTCGCTCCGTGCAGCTCGTAGGTCTCTGGTTAACCCGGCTGACAGCTTCATCTGTTTACTCGGTATTGTCTAGAAATGAGTCGATGAATAGTGAATGTTTGTCGTTGTTATTACTTGAAGTTATGATAAAGAATAGAACAATATGTTGGTGTACAAGCTGCAGTGCTTTATCAATACGTTTCTGCGTTGGGTTGACTCATATACTATGGCTGTTTGGGTGTTGTTGTTTACCACCGAGTTGTGGGCTAGAGTAACGGTGATGGGCGTTCCGTGTTTGAAATTCGCTGCACACAGTAACGTTAAACCAATCACAAAAGACTGTGTCATCGGACCAATCACCGCAGATTAGTGTCACGCAAAGGAGTGGTTTGGACAAATGATTCATTTTAACGAACCGTTTGGGAGTCGTTGAGCAAATAAGGTAAAAATAAATGCATATTATAAGACAATAAAAGTGTTTTTTGACTTTGCATGCATGTCAACTTGCTGTTGGGGACTCACAAAACCAAAATATGAACCTTTTATAATCCATAATAGGGGCACTTTAAAATCTCACCAGGACAGGGTTTGACACTTATGGTTTTCTGTGTGTGACTGACGTGGTTCTTCACGCTGCAGCTGATGTTTCCAGCAGTTCCCTCATCCAGCAAAATGGTAGTGTTTCTAACCATTGGTCCTTGTTCTAGTATTTCTCCATTCAGAGTCCAGTTGTAGATGATCTGATCACCCTCAGATGAGCAGAACACTGAACTCTGATTCGAGGAGCAGCTGATTGACACTTCCACTGAGCCAATAGGAGCTGAAGGGAGGGACACAAGACAGTCACATGACAAACACAGGAGAATCTTGTTCTTCCACACTACTCATACTATTACTGGAGTATGTAGTGTGTTTACTGTGTGCTACAGGAATGAAAACCTTTACAGAGATTGGACTGATGCATTTGCATGAGAGTGAGATCTTTGGAGAACATGAGATTGGAATGAGTCTGATGAGAGAGTTTCTGTACCTTCAACAATCACTTGAAGATCTCTAGATGATTCTGCGCCGTCTGAGTCAAAGAGAGTTAGTCTGTAATTCCCTGAATCTGCTCTGATCACATGCTTTATCATCACAGTCCCATTAATGACTGTCACTTCAGGTCTGTTATTATAAAGATCACATTCCCTCATCCTGTCATTCTTCATGCTACAAATGGGACCATCTTGTGTGTTGTTGTTTATTCTCTTTTTTAACTGCAGTTTATATTTACTAGCGTTCACCATCAGCAGATTGAGTTTGTGTCCCAGAGCTGCATAACAAGGATCAGACTGATCAAACCTACAGTTCCACTCCACACCTGAAGAACAAAACACACACAACACACAAATGAAATGTAATTAAAATCAGACACAAATACACAAACATTTAGAGAATTAAAGTTCAACTGAAGAAACATCAAAGAGACACTTGATCTCATTTCAGTAACACTTTCTATGAAGCCCATATTTATAAAACATTATAAAGGTATTATACATAAGTAGTCCAGAACAGTATGTCTGTTGGTGGACCATCAAAATAAAGTGTTAGCATACATTTTGCAGACATACTACTAATATTGTAAAGACTGCTAGTTGACATGTAGTTGCAGAGTTACTTATCACCAGCTGTCTTAAGGGTACCATAAAAAAAACAACTACTGGTATTACATTAAAACATAGTTATTGCAAATGTAAAAATTATATTATTAGTGTTATTAGTATTACTTATAAGTGGTATTTGTCTGCTTTAAGTAACATAAGTAACATGGCAAGATATCAGACTTACAATCCATTGTAACTTAAGTGCATGCAACATGTTCATTGTTCATTATAAAACATCATACTCTTAAAAGCTATAATGACAAATAAGTAAATATTATATTACATTAAAACTGTTCTCATGAATATTCATGAGATGATTATGCATTCATTATAATGCCTTAAGAATACTTATAATGTATTATAAACGCAGGTTTTATAGAAAGTAATGTTCATCTTCATCATAAACACAGAAGCTCAACTCTTTTCTCTTAGGAACATAACTGTTTAAATAAAACATTTTTTTTTCTTTTTTTTTTTAAATGTCTGTTTAACACTGGAATATCAGCTTTTTTGTATGACCAGAGTCAAAAAGCAAATTTAAATGTTGATTGTATTCAAATTGAACTATCATGCTTTCACTGTCTACAAACACTTGCATGTTAACATGCATTATTGTAATGAAGCAAAAACTTCATTTATGTCTTTGTCCTGCACTTTCTGTTCAATTCCGTTAATCTGTGACATTTCTCTCTTTATATTTAATTATGTCTTGATCTTTCTGACATCACACTAAATGGACTGCAACATTTGATGAATCATTGAAGGACACAAAGAAGAAACACAAACTTCCTCTCACTTTTTTAACAAACTGTATAGACCAGAAAAGACTATGACTAGATCATGGCAAACTCTGAATGTAATATTGCAACTATGGATGTTGATTTGTGCTATATTATGGATGCATTAGAAATATTAACAACTAACACACCCCACCCCATCCATCATCTTATACTGACACAGTCACTCATGAACATGATGCAGAATGATGATGGACAGCATGATTAAGTTTATTAGAATGCAGTTATGCCACTAAAATACAATGGCAAAACTGTACGAGTTTGTATCTTACATTTGCACCAAATAGTTTAACAATATCACATGAGGAAGAGTACTGTTTTTCCCACACATGTGCATGATTGGTTTACGTACAAGTTTTTTTTTTTTTTTTTTTTTTTTTTCACAAGAAATTAATATTGTATAACGTTTTAGGCACAATATTGTCAATTTGCTCAGTTTCACAAAAGTAATTGATTCAAATGGATGGAGTGAACCAGTGATTCAGTGACTCATTCATAAAGACAGCAGCTGCATCCCAATCGCGGTGGAAATTCAAAGTGCAGATCATCAGTATAAACTCATTTAATTATATATCACATTATTTGTATAAAATGTAAAGTGTTGCACATTTTATTGGTACAGAGATGGCTATGTGTATTTTTCTGCAACTGTTTTTTTATCACTTAATTAGAAGCAATACAACTGAATCCTCATTCATAGGGACTACTGAACAGATATTTATAATTTTTTTAAAATGTGTTTTTTTTTTTAAGTATTACATGTACAAAATGTGGAAATAAAGCTTTGTAAAAACTTTATCATTTTAGCAACACTACGCTGTAGGCCTAAGTGTTTATCAAAAGTACAACACATACACACCCACACCCACACCCTCTTGACCACTTCAGCTAGTGACAGGATGCATGTCACTAAATGACAAAGTGTCTGTTAAAGACACAATTATAATGAAGTTGTTTGTCCCAAACCTTGTCCACTATTCTGCTGCATGCTCAAAATAATGCTGGTACTTTTTCACAAAAAGTGCACATATTTTTAAGGGAAAGTATGAGAAGGCAAATTGGGACCCAGCATCTTTGAGAAGTGATGCTTTACAGCAGCAACAAATGCACATGTACAACTATCCACTGAAATGATATTGTAATGTCAGTTATAACACTGGCATATTTATGACAGTCAATTCAACTCACTAACTATATAGTGTGTAGGAGACTCCAAGTCACAAAAATACACAAAACTGAATACAGTTGCTTTGAGTACAAAGATACAGAAACGAACTTGAATAAAATTGACAGCATGGTGGGAACAAGAAAGTTAGAGACAGAGAGGAGGAAGAAGAAAAAAGAGGCTGAAACACATAATAGTGGAGCTAATACATACACACAATAAGATCAGGAAACTCGGTAACACTTTACAATGCATGTTGTTACGTCCCGGCAGATGTGCCTTCGCGTGTGGGTGTTTTTCTCTCTCTCTCTCTCTCTCTCTCTCTCTCTCTCTCTCTCTCTCTCTCTCTCTCTTTCTCCCTCTCGTTTCTCCCTCCCTGTCTTTTTCTCAGGTACAACCCCTTTTAACTGCTATGGGCTAAGGAGGCTGTCAATCATCATCATCATCTCGAGTGACGTGATGGCTTCTGCGGCCAATCCTATCTGCCGCCAATATTTTAAAAGATGACTAGTGGAACGCCAAGGGAGAGGCACCGTTTTGCGTTCCTGCTTTGTTTCTTTATTTATTAATTTGCCTCTCGTTATTTCTTTTGGTTTTGGTATTTTGTTATGTGTCTTTGTTAAAGTTTAAGTTGTCATCTTGTTCATCTTCCTCATTATTTTCTTTAGCATTTGTATTTATTTTGATGACAACTTTTGCGTTCTTCCCCAGGAGGTTTTGGACAGGTAATATGTCACGTGACATACATATTGCAACATCTAGCGATCTTTATGTATAGACACACTAGTTTAGAAGTGGGCGCTGCACTTGTATTTTTTTGTTTGGCAGTTTTAGAATAGGTAAGATAGGTCGTCTAGAAACGCCGAAGACTTACTTTGATTGTTTTCTTTTCAGTTAGGTTAGAGGTTTATATTGAGTTAGTTTGTTTTTGTTTTGTTGTTTTCTTTTCTTTAGCGCCACTTACGTCCAACTCTCTCCTGTGGGCTTATTATCTTGTTTTTTTTTTTTTTTTTTTTTTGTTTTACCTTGTGTAAATATTGTATATAATTTACTCTTTTGTTAAGTCTTTTCATTATTATTATTTAGTATTACTATTATTGTTCTTTTCTGTTTTTCTCTTTATTTTGTAAAATAAATTAACCTTGTCTTTTTACTCCTGCACATCACAAAACTGGTCACAATCTAAATGTTACAACTTCCAACCCTAGATTAAAATCAAGAAGTCGTAACACATGTGCACAAATATGCATTAATTCATGCTTAACTAATGCAGAGATAATCATGAGTTAATATATAACTCATGAAGAACTAAATCATTTATTAATAATTATTGCATTAGTAACAAATGAACATTCTATGTGATTCATAGATTAAGTAATCAATAAATTGTTATTAGTTAAATGTGTCATAATGTATTAATTCCCTAATATTTTATTAACTAATAGTGTAAAATCATGTGTTAATTACCACAATGGGCTGAAGCCACACATTTCATCTTCCAGTTGTCTGCTTTTATTAATCATTAGCTAATGATTTGCAAAGATATCATGATGTTATGACTTTACTTGTTGAGACACAGAACTATTAACTAATTGTTAAGTAACATGTCATTGTGGTTATGGATTTAGAATTAGTTAATAGTTCTGTGCCTCAACAAGTAAAGTCATAACATAATGATACATTTGCAAATCATTAGCTAATGAGTAATTAAAGCGGACAACTGGAAGTTGAAGTACATAGCTTTGACCACAGTGGTAATTAACATATGAATTTACATCATTAGTAACATCATTAATTAATAAAATTAAAAAATAAAGTAATTAAACTAAAAAATAAAGTTATTAGGCAATTAATACATTATGATTAATTGATTACTTAAATGATTACTTAATCTATGAACCATATAGAATGTTCATTAGTTGCTGATGTAGTAATCACTAATAAATGGTTTAGTTCTTCATGAATTATACATTAACTCGTGATTATCTGTGCATTAATTAAGCATGAATTAATGCATATTTGTGCACCCGTATTGTAAAGTGTAAAGACTCTTAATGTAACATTATATTTTTATTTCAGAGATTGATCTGATTGATCAGCATCATGAGATGAGTTTTATGTGAAAGTGATTCACATGCAGTAGTTTGCAGCAGCAGCATCAGACCAAAGATGAGCATCATTTCTCTAAATTCAGTTTCCAGAAGAGCCCAAAACCAGCAGAAGAGTGTGATGCTGCTTCAGATCATCTGACTGTCTGTGTTCTGACTCTCATGAAGCGTCTTAAAGGTGCAATGAGGAAATATCTGAAGAGGAAGTTTCCACTTATTGGGGAGGATGCTGACACTGTATAGTTTGTATTACAACACATCTAAAACAATAGAGTGAAACTCAGAGAAATGTGTAAAATAAGAAATAACATTTACATTATACTGTACTGTAGTTTGTTGCCACAAATTATGGTGTTGCGATTTGAACTAGTTAGAATTTAACATGGAGAGTTTAAACAGGCTAAAAACCCTGGAAAATCAGGACCTTCGCTGGGGGGAGAAAGATGATGACAATTATCAGGGAATTCAAATGAAGGTAAACCTTTACCACATACATTCACAGACATTAAAGGTACAAATACGGTCTCTGGAGAAGTACCTTTTATGCACCTTTGAGGTACTAATATGAGTCCTGTAGTGGTAAATAAGGTATAAATTGTGTGCGCAACTCTACTTCCATGCTAATTAAGTGAAAACACAATTAGGAAAGGAGTAATGATAAAGGAAAATATGGCTTGTTCCAGACTATTTTATTTAAAATGAGGGCACGAATACATGTAACCTGTTTACATATTTAAGATACAAAATATGAGTAACTGTATTTCATTACAGATACATTTAAACCGGTCGTTAATCAAATTACAGTTACAGCTTAAAAGAATTTTAGATTACCAAAGTAATTACTTTGAATTTTAATGTAATTTTTTTTATTTAAACATTAATGTAAAGTGTAACAGGCAATTACTTTTAATTGGTGATTTTCTGCCTCTGACAGTCTGGAAAAGCATCCTAGCATCCTTTGTGTTACAAACAATAGGGTCTGGCTGCAGACATGCACTTGCATTTTCAGACCTGCACTCTCAGACAACTACACTTCCGCAAGTGACGTCACTTGCAGTCTTTTTTATTTTATTCCATTTATTTATTATATAATTTATTATTTACAATGTCACTCGCAATCGCCACCTGTGACGTCGCTTGCAATCCACACAAATGGTACGTGTTGCCAATAGAGACCAGACGCTGTGGTGGTTAAACTAATTAATTACTATTATTATTAAATTAAAACTAATTTAATAGCATAACTTACAGGGTCCTACAAGTCATAGGAGATAAAGACAAGACCCGCAAAACTGTGGCCACAGAACAGCAGAATATGAACGCAATGCACAAAGTCTCTTGTTAAGCGTTTTCCTCCCGTAGAAAACCATTAACACTTGATATGGCTTAATGTATTAAGATCATGTACTGTTCGAAAACAGGTGACTTCCTGTTTGGTCCGGGTCAAATTGACCCATATTGGATTCAATGTAATTCCACAGAAATTACAATATGAAAAAAAAAAAAAAACATACAATCAAATAAAATCAATTAACTTTTGATATAAATACTTTCCACACATTACAAAGAATGAATATCTGAATTTATGATTTATAAAAATGTTTTTAACCACTATTTTTGACTGCCCCTTCCCTACGCCTGTGGGATGTTTGTGATTACACATATTTTAATGATAATATCTTGATCTAAACCTAAAGTAATTATGACAAACTATATATCATTTGAAAGGTTTCAGACTCTAGTTTTCATATTTGGTGACTGTTTTTCAAAAAAAAAAAAAAAA